>VYXB01006340.1:241508-257082 GCA_013397135.1 Pachyramphus minor
GAGAGGGAGAGGGAGAGGGAGAAGGAGAGGGAGAGGGAGAGGGAGGAGAAAAGAAACCCCACCATCCCTCAGGATCTCCCTTACTTGGAACAGTACTTGGGGAACAAACTGGCTTCTCCTGGGCAGGAGCCACTTGCTTCAAGCCCTTCTGCCATGACCTTTCTGGATTATTCAGCATGAGAGACCTGCCAAAAGTGTCTATCAGACACTTTTGAATGTCATGCCACTGTTTGAGAACCAAGTCTGTGTGTGAGTGAGCAGATCTTGCCCATTGGAGATTGTTATTTTTAGAGTGGGCATGATAAGCTTCTGCCAGGCACCATCTACAGCCAGCCACGTCCATGCAGAAGTGTAAATCAACCTCAGCGTTTGCTAGAAGACTTTGACTTTTCTTATTTAAATATGTTCACTTTGAGGGCTATAATCTGTCAACATGGTGGCCAAGGGGTTCCCTGCTCCTCTCTGCCCTTCCAGAAACAGACATGCAAAGAGCCTTTTTTTTTTTTTTTTTTGTGCACACTGTTGGTTTTGTCCTTGACAAAATTAGTTCAAGGAGATTTATTGTTGGCAAGAGGCACTGAGGGCTGGCCTGGTGGTTTTCTGCAGAAGAGGAGACAGGCTGTTCCCACCTCAAAGTGCCGCAGTTTGGCCGTCAGAAGATGAGGAGGAGTTTGCTTCCTGGCTACTGTGGTGTCACCTTGGGTGCATCCCTTCACCTCTCCCTGCCTGCTCCCATTGTCTCTGGACAGTGCTCTCCTAGGGAAGTCCTCCAGAGCTGGAGCTGGCTGTCATAGTGCGCACAACTTCTAGCACAGCAAAACACATTATTTCAAGGGGATGGAGCAGCTATTTGTGTAAGGAATTAATTATATCCATTGCTACCAGATTCAAGTCCTCCACACATCAGTGAGGCAAAGAAACATGGGCTTAAAGGAGCAGCACCAGAAAGAGGATACAGGTATCTGCCCGCTGTGAAGTCAGGCAGGAGTGGGTCTATTTCCTTCCACTCTGCCTTCCCAATGTGTTTCAGCCCAAACTTGGGAAAAGGACCCCAGAGAGTAGGCTATTTTGAGGCTTCTGGGCTGTGACTTTTCGGCTGTGATTACCCTGGAGGCATCTAATTAGTAGCAGTAGGGCTGCTTTTTCCTTCTGATCTCTGCAAGGAACCACACTGAGAAACTACCAACTCATCTCATGCTGTCCCCGCAAGACCTGCATGGAGATTCCTAGCCAGCTAGCTTTATTTCTCCCATGTCAACAAAAGTAGGAGAGATTTGGGAGGTGGAGTAGATGGACAGAAGGAGAGGGAAAGTGATTCACAGGGAAATAATGTATTCCTGCCATACATTCAGAGAATTAAAGAGCTCATGTATATACACACACACACACACTCATGAGGCTGAGGAAGCAGTCTGAATAACTTTCAAAAGGCTTGCTTCATCCTGCTCCATGAGTGGGTAATGCTTGGCTATTTCTAAGAGACAGACATTAAAATCTGCAGCACAGTCATTTAGAATTTCAAAGGATTCTTCTTCAGGGGGTGGAATACAAAAGACACCACAGTTATTCACATAATACAAGCAAGGTTGGGGAAACAGCAGTGTGCCATTAGGTAAGACTGAGCAGAAAACCTTTCTGGAGAAGCCTAAGATCTATTCATTCGAAGTAAAGAAGTGACCCTAAAAATTTCTTATATCATTTTTCTGTGTAGATATGTGTAAATGTAAGTGTACATATTTAGAGATATCTTTGTGTGGCTATATTTTATACACCACTTGGAGAAGAGCTTGAGACAGGATCTGAAATGTGTACTGTGGTGCAGACAAGAAAAGGAGGGGAAAAATATATATTCAAAATACATCACACATCATCCACGCATCTACACAAACATGCTCACATTTCTTTCACCGTGAGCTTTGGGTGTCAATCAGCAGAGAACAAACAGCAAAATGAAAACCAGGAGCTCCTTCTGTTGAGTCTTTATGGTAACGTCCTCCAACATTTCCCTGTTTTTGTTTTCAATGTGCTAAACTAACTGCATGGCTGGAGCGGCAAAGAATGCAAAGCTCACACATGTAAAGCATTGTGTCCTCTGACATATTATTACACAGAAGGCTCACAGTTCCCCCTTCTCCCTCCCCTTCCTGGTGTTGATGAATTACATGAGATGAATATCACAGATCTGGGTTTTTTAAACAGTGAGCTTAGGCAGCAACAATGACTGCAAAGCAGACACCGTTGTCTGAACCTCTATTGTTTCTATTTCGGGAGCACATTGAGTGATTAGTTTGGGTAACAGTAACATCACATTACCTTCTACAGGCTGGAAATGTCTTTTAAAACTGAGGCAACGCTGAAGCCATGTGATACAATACTGTAGACAGAGCCAAGTGGAATACATCAAAGAGTGCCTTGATGCAGATGTTTCATGCAGAAGAAAATTAGGTCAGAGACCACTTCAATTTCAGCTTCTGCCAGGCTTGTTTGAGAGCTTCCAGTGAATTCCTAATGAATAGCTTCTAGGGCACTTTTCTCTCATTCAGTCACAAACTGCCACAGCCAGATGAGCTTTCCATGTGGAATTTTTTCTCATTATTTAAAATACTAATACTTTGTGTTCACAGATTCCAGAATCTTCCTTACAACAATAGCAACAACTCCCCCTCCTTCATCACCCTCCCACCCCCAGTAAAATATGAGGGAAAAGGAAAAGGTGAGAAGAATAACCAATTGATACACAATGTCTGTTACAGGGAGTGGGGAGGGGAGGGGGGGGGGGGGGAAAGCAGCCTTTTACCAGTTTTAC
Source organism: Pachyramphus minor (assembly GCA_013397135.1). NCBI lineage: Eukaryota > Metazoa > Chordata > Aves > Passeriformes > Tyrannidae > Pachyramphus > Pachyramphus minor. Next base: position 244,315 of record VYXB01006340.1, read on the forward strand.
ATGGTAAACAAATACTTGGTAAGGGTCCTTCACAAATGCATGGCTTTTTGCATCTCAAACATTTTTTCCTTTCCTTTTTTTTTTAATGGCAAAGAGTGAGGTGCTTTAAAGGCGTTTTTACAGCCTGTGCACATCTCAGCTGGCACTGCCTATGCTGTAGCCATTGGCCCCGTGCACTTCCAAAAGGAGAGCAGGGGATGCCTCAGACCTATGCACAGTGAGCCTACACAAAACCTCCTAAGCTTCTGTTGAGCTACAGTGCCCATCCTTCTCTCTCCTGAGCTCATTCCTCCTTGGTGAGTAGCTTTGTGGGCCTCTTTTGAAGGTCTGAATGAAAATGCAAGTGTGCTCACTAAACAGTTTAGAACAGGCTCTTCTTTAAAGCTGACTGTAAGCTGAGCACAGCGTCTTGTGATTCCATACATGGCATTGACAAGGGGCTGCAAGTCCACGACACTTAGAGATATGAATAATGGCCTAGCACCTTCCTCACTGGGAATAAGTCTCCAGAACTTGTTACATGGGTGTTTTTAGTGTAGTTCACCTTCACGCTGGAGTATAAAATAAGTTTAGCAAGCTTTGAACCAGAGTCCAGTACTGCAGTCCAGGCCCCGACCCTGCCAAATGTGACTTTCTGGGTCTCATATGTGTCATTCAATCCGTGTTATGTCTGAAATTTTCTTTGCCTTCCTATGGTGGTCAGGGGGCCAAATCTGAAGGTGGATTGAAACCTGTAAACAAGTTGTCTAAGGAGCTAAGGAGGTGCTGGGTATGACATATTGATAGGGTAAAGAGATAAATCTCATTGTTGAGATGAGGAAAAACCTTCTCAACATTGCCACCCAGACATGCAGGGAGGAAAGACTTCACAAAGAAGCAAGGTCCTCTCTGACACAAAATCAGAATCACCTATGAATAGTTTTACCTTGCAGTCCTGAGTGGCCTACACTCCACCCAAATGGAGCACAGGATCATTTTGAGACCAGTGACTCAGACTGCCAATGGAGTGGATCCAGAAACTGACATCAGCCTTAACATGTCCAGCTGTTGTTGTTCACTGAGTTGAAGACTCATGACAGAACAGTGTGAACTCCCTTGTGTTCCCAGGGGCTTAGGTGGAATGAAAGCATAATATAAATTTGCAGCAGAACAGACTCTGTTCTGCATCTCCATTTTCCTGTGCAGAACTCAGAGCCCTCCTGAAGTTCACAGATGCTCTTTTGTTCACTCCAAGCAGAACAACTGAGATCTTTACCCATCAAAGCCAGCAATTCAGAGGTGACTTCATGTTTACAATGCTTCCAAACTTATACCACCACATTAAATCACCAGTTCCTGACTTTTTAGATGTAGAGTCCTCAAACTAAGTGACTCATGAGGAACAGGACATTCCTGCTCATGTACATCCACCAATCTGGACAGAATATGACAACTTTGTGTTCCAGCAGTCACTCCACAACCCACTCCAGATATCTCTTTGGTGAACCACTTACCAAGGTGATAGTTACTCATACTTCTCCAGAGGAGAAGTTGGCCACAAATTGCTCTACCTGGATTCTTTCCTGCACTGTTTGCTGACTCTATTTCAGACCTGTGCTTCTCTTCAGAGGTTCCTATCTTTTCTGGTCCTGACACAGAAAGGGACTTCTGGTGGGACTCTCCCAGAATCAAATCCATCCAAGGAATTATCAGACAGAGGAAATAGGAGTATGAGGATTTCCCGCTCACTCCATAATTTGAATTCCTAGTCTCTTCTACAACTGCATGATCTCTGAATATCTGCAATGTTTGTGGTTTTCTTCATGAGATCATTCTGCCCACCCCTCAATTCTTACGGGCCACTGTGAAGACACAATGGCTTAACTAAATGCACCTAAATGCATTTCTCTTTCGCCTCAAGTTCTCAGCCTTTGTCACTCAATTCTTCTTCAAGGCCTAACAGATCTCATATGCTTTTTTAACCTCCAACTTGTCTTAAAACCCCCACTATTTCAATACTACCACACAATCCTTGCGGAAGGAAAAACTTTGTAAAATACATTGGAATTCAATTCATCATTTATATAATTGAGACAGTTTTTTTATTCATTCATCAGTAGCTGCTGAATGCATCCCATTACTTGGGATACTGAAATGGAAAACTATTCACAAAATTAAAAAAAACCAAAATAACTCACCCACAGGAATTTAATTTTTCACCACAAATAAGTGTTGTCAAACCTACCACCTGTTTCACACAGGGGACCACAGCAGGTGATCTTTATAGCAAAAGCAATGAAGCTTTTTCTTTTCTGACCACTAACTGTAGATATGAAAGCCTCCTTTCACAGCAGAGCAGTTACAGCTTGGCAGCAACCATGACCAATTCTCATCATCCTGCCTGCAGTTCCAGATATGGTTGCTCTCCTTAACCATGGAGACACTGGTATCTCTAGGGATGCTATTAGCTCCTGCAAAGTGGGACTCTTGTGAACACTGTTTGATCTAGATCTGGCCATCACATTTATATTTTACATAGACAACTGGATAGCCTTATGCAGGAACAAAAATGCCTGCTGTCTTCTCAACAGTGTTCTTCTCTTCCTGGAAGAGCTCATTCTCTTGCCTATGTAAAGCCCCTCTTTCTCTGGGTTCTCCTGGCTATCCACCAGCATCCTTGCTAGCATCTCTTCCCTTTCATATAGAAGCAATGGCCAGACCATGTCACACTAAAGACCTGGATGGATTAGGAGTGAGGGGATGCTCTTTCCTGCATGCAGTATTATCCATGCAGAAAGAAAACTACAGTGACTTTAGTTACTCACAAAGCTGTGGTCCTACAGGCATCACTGAATACCATGGGGCTTAGCCCTCACTCTGCATGAAGTCAAAGGAATCTGATATTTTTTAGACAATCAATGTTCAAAGTTTATTTTGATCCACTTAGTTTCCAAACAATCCACTCTCTTCTATGGACGCTCACCCACACAGTCTGACTCTCGATACTAGAACTGAGTTGATAAAGAAGAATGTCTACTATGCCAGTTATTTCTAGTCATGGTTAAATCAGTTTGCACAAAGAAAGAGAGAATATCAAAGATGGGAGGACACAACACCCACCCCGCCACCAGCATAAATGGCAAAAGTTCCATTGAATGAACTAGTTCATCTGCACAACCCATCAAATTAGGAGTGTTTTTAAATAGCCTCTTGACTGACAGTTGATGTCTTATTATTCCAAAGTATATCACAGTGAGAGCCCTAGTAATGCCAAATAGAATAACTCCAGAATAACTGCAGCAGAGATTTCACAATAAAGGACTTTACATCCAAGGCTACAACAACATCTGCTGTAAGAGTCTGAAGGGCTGGTGGATACAGTAACTCACCAGGTTCACAGAAGCATGGGCATGTTGTGCAGGACTGGAATATCCTGTCTCAAGGGGATGTCCCAGGACGCTTTCAGAGTCAGTGTCACCTATGGGTGAAATCTGGCCAATGGTCAGAGATGTAAATGGTTCCTCAGTGACCTGGTTCCTTATCTGATTGCAGATGCCTTGTGTCAGACGGGTTTTTCTGTCCCATTTGCAGCAGTGAGATGAACAGAGGTAATGCCAGTTCCCCTCCAAATGGAGATGGGCATGGGATATCAGATGGCCAGAGGGTCCTAGGTAAAACCAACTCAAAGAGCAAAGCAGACATTCACAGGCAGAAGTACACCTGCAGCCTGGCAGTAACTAGTAACTCTTATATTTCCTTTTAATAATTATGCTTAAATGCTTTGTTTTTTCTAATAACCTACTTCCCCCACTTTTTTCCACACATACCAGTCTTGATTGTCTGCAGAATTTGACTCAGGATCGGATGTTTTAAGTTAGGGTTAAGGTGGAGTTTCTGGTTCAGAAACTCACATTTAATTAAATGCTGAAGCAGAACATTACCACAAAATGCTTCATTATAAAAAAGTTAAATGAAAATATTTGGACTTTTTCTCAGCTCTCTGTTCCTTTTCTTGTCTTTGAAATGACAGTGGGCTGGAGACACGAATATTTTAATAATTTGAAACTGCAGTTTGACAAATAAATGAATTTACAAATGTTCCTGTAGCTTAAGGGTGTCTGAGTGGAGCTGGTTTCAAGGCCTGGTCATGAAATGTTTGGAGACTTAAGGCACCACAAAGACTGACAGGATTAGCTGAAATGCTGCAGGAAGAAAGAATAGTGGCAATAGCATGACCTCAAGAGGCACAATAGACCTAGAGAAACCTTTTTGCCAGCCAAGAAAACTGCAGAAATGTCCCAGTGCCTGTGCAGGAGCCTGCTGACCATCATATGTGTTGTTCTGGAGCATTAGGCTTCTTGCCCTCACAGCATGCTTCCCCCCATCTCCTCCTGCCACATTTTCCCACCACCTGGCATGTGTTGGCAACTCTTCCAGTGTCTCCTTTCCGAACCACAGAGTGGCCTGGGGTTTCACATGCAGAAAGCCTCCCACCCAGCCCCATTTTGGAAAGGCCCCTTGGCATCATTCCCATTGTCATGGGAGCCTCTCTCTGTGAGGCATGGAAGAGTTTGCTTACAGCAGGGCTGGGGTGGGCACTTAGCAAGTCTAGGGACTAATTGTTTTTAAGTCCCTGGTGGAGAATGCTGTAGGAATTCCCAGTCTTGTGTGATACCAACACAAGGGAACACTAAAACAATTTCAATTAAAGTTCAACAAGGCTTTTACACAGCTCTTGTTTCAATCTTTTCTTCACCTTTGTATGTATGTGAAAAGAGGCTACGCTTTCGTGTCTTTTTGTCCAGTGTCCAAGAGGTACTATTTTCATTATCTTCTACAAGTTGCAGTCCTTGGGGTGCTGGGATATGCTCAGGTCCAGACACAGTTTGCCTGAGCATGGTTGACGGGCTATTCAGCATTTTGGCACTCAGGTCTGGGTCTGAGTAATCTTTCGAGGACCCAGAAAAAATCTCAGTAAAAGACATATCCTATATGGCCTGGAAGTGATCAATTGAAAATAATAGTACTGAGTCCTGCACCTGGGATGGGGCTACCCCAGATGTACAGACAGACTGCGAAACAAAACACTGGAGAGCAGTACCAAGGAAAAGGCCTTGGAGTCCTAATCAATGGCCTGTTGGACATGAGTCAGCAGTGCCCTGGCAGCCAGAAGGGCCAAACGTCTCCTGGGGGGCATCAGGCAAAGCATCATTGGCCAGGCCAGAGACGGGATTTTCCTGCTCTGCTCTGACCTGGGGCAACCTTATCTGGAATATTGGGGCAGTTTTGGGCACCACAATATAAGGAAGATATTAAGCCATTAGAGAGTGTCCAAAGGAGGGCAACGAAGATGGGGAAGGGCCTTGAGGGGAAGCTGTGTGAGGAGCAGCTGAGGGCACTTGGTGTGTTCAGATGGAGAAGGGAAGACTGAGGGGAGACCTCATTGCAGTTACAACTTCCTTGGGAGGGGAAGAGGAGGAGCAGGCACTGATCCCTGCTCTGTGGTGACCAGTGACAGGACCCAAGGGAACGGCCTGAAGTTGTCAGGGAAGGTTTGGGCTGGATATTGGTAAAAGGTTCTTCCCCCAGAGGGTGGTTGGGCACTGAACAGGCTCTCCAGGGAAGTGGTCACAGCACCAAGACTGCCAGAGCTCAAGGAGTGTTTGCATAATATTCTTAGGCACATGGTGTGACTCTTGGGGATGGTCCTGTGCAGTGCCAGAAGTTGGACTTGATGATCCATGTGGATCCCTTTCAACTGAGGCTGTTCCATAATCCTATGATTCTAAGTCTCCTAATTCATAGGTGACTGTGCCCTATTCACTGCCATTTTTTTATTGAGAAGGAACTCTTGAATTCCTTGCCACTGTTACAACTGGGAAGGATAACAGTAAAATGGCAGCAGGAAAGAATTTTGACATCTCCCAAAGATGTAAAGGGTAGAAACATCACAAACATTCTGATGTCATAACTTTTGAGGCAAATTTTTGGAGAACCAGAGAGGACCCAGACCTTCTCACCTTACCAAGCAGCAACTGCTGAAGGGCTTTTTTGGTCATTGACTATAGAGGAAACCCAAACCCTTGGCTGAAATCAGGAAGAGCAGTGAGACAGACCAAACCTGCATTTTTGGAGGTTAATGGGCTTCCTGCAGAGTTCAGCAGACTTCTCACTCCTTCCACAGCAAGCATCTTCATACCCTGTCGGATCTCCCATAACTATTGACTACCCCCTTTTTGTCTACAGATCCCTCATAGAGTGAACTTTAAAACATCTACTCATAGTGCGTGTGTAAGTCATGAAGGTTGCCAGCAATTTCATCATATCATCAGTGCAAAGTACCCAAGGTCTGGCTATAATGCAGGAAACACTTTCTAAAACTCCTAACTAAGTCAGCTGTTCCAAAGGCATGACACATTCCTTCCAAGCCCTAACTTGTTTCTAGGTACTGCAAGTCAACAATTGGCTTCCTGCCTTCCTCTTAACTCATCAACCATCAAAATGTGATAGAATGGAGGAATATCAATCGTTGTCTGGTAAAGAGAAGGAGAATTTTTTCCTTACTGTTTGCTGCTGATCATCTCTTTTGCATTGGTTCCTCACTGTGCTATTATCAAACACATGTTGGATGACACTGTATAAGAGGAGGAATACTAAATGGAAAAGTGGAGCTTAATCAGTTTTGAAGAACCTGTCAAACTGAAACAGACATCCCAGAAACTCCCACCTTATCTTGTTTTGGAGTAGATAAAACCTGCTGCAATAGGTGCCCAGTGTTGATCCTTCAAGTACATGTGAAAAAAGCAGCAGCTCTAGTGTGTCAACAATTTATTGTTAATTAATTTATCATTGCACTCTTGAAAGCGATAGAGAGACCACAGCAATATCCTATATGGTACAAGGCTAGTGTATGCATAAGACCTTCCCTCTTGTCACTGGGTCACTGAGAAACAGGACATCATTGCCCTGGAAATTCAGGAACAATCTCACAGGAGACAGTAGCTGAGTGAGGGAAGACATGCAAATTTATCAAGGATTTTTTTTTTTCCCTATACATATGATATTTAAAATACACTGATCCCCGATTCTACGTACTAGCATGTACTTTGGAGTTAGTTTTATCAGTGTCTTTATTATTCCAAGAAAAATTACCTTTTTTTTTTTATTTCCTTGCAGAAGATGCCAGCTAGGACCAAGAAATAGTTAAGAACTGTCAAAGTGGATGCTTCCAACTGGCTTCAGAAGTCTATAAATAATCAGATCATACAAATAGTTGGAAATACTTCAGTCATTATTGATAATCCAAGGCTTACAAAATGAACAATAGGACCTATGGGCAGTAATATCAAGGACTGACCCAACAAAAAATAACCAGCAGAAATTGATAAAAAGTAATATTCAATCTTAAATAATACTATATGCCATCTGATTCAACTCAAGACTCCATTTGTGAGACAGAATTTATTCTGTAGAACATAAATTGGTCGAGGGGGATAGGAAGCAAAGGGAGAGATCAAGTTGAGCTCTAGCAGTCTCTATGAGAATTTCTGCAGAAATGGAGCAAGGTGCATCAAGACTGGGAAAAGACTTATGATATTGGTGACATAATGCAAATGCCCATCAAAGACATTAAATGCAGCTACCAACACAGACAGCTTTAGTTCCAGCTCTGTCTCCCATATGTACTGGGTGCCACACACATTTTTACAGTGCCTACAGAGAAAGAAGTCGATAATACATCGTGAGTAAACAGTTTGATACAAACACCAAATTCTAGTTCCTGGCATACCCTTTTGAATTTGTACAAACCTCTCAAAGGGTTTTAAAAAGATATTTACTTTTTTTTTTTCTTTAATATATCTCATTTGATTTGTCCTTTGGAATATGAACCATTTTTAACCAGGGATTTCAGGTCAATTCACTGCGGAAATATGTCTTTCAGCTAAGTTTAAAAGGGACTAGTCAGCCTTGGTAGAGAAAAATCAGAAAGAACTTGGTCAGTTTCCCTGATTGCCTGCATTGGTCCTGCTATGTTGGAGGCAAAATGCCTGTTCACTTTGTTGCTTTGGCAAAGGTCTTGGTTGCAAAGTACCTTGTGAATCCAGGTCCACAAATGAGCCCTGGCACTGATACAAGTCCAGATCAATATAGTTAGCTTCAGGGTGCAGTCATGAACACTGACAGAACAACGCACAAATATTTTCCTCACTCCTTGATGACATTACACCTGGAGGAGGCTGTGGGAGAAAAGTGTCAAAAGCACTCTGGAACATCCTTGGCCTACTCAAAACACATGGTTAAATAAGGTTTTTGAGTCCCACCGCCCAAGAGACTGATCACAGTCATCTTTGGCTGCTTTTGAGTGCACAGGTGGAATTAGAGTGTTTGTATTTGCAGCTGAATCAGTTCAGAAAACTTTTCAGCATAAGTCTGTAGCCAGGCTCAGCTTTGTGCCTCTGGACACACAAGAACATGGTCTCACACAACAAATCACTTATTCATTTTAAGCATTTAGATTCTTTCTTGGCATCTTTGCAGTTTTGAAGTCAGAAGGGAACTGAAGACCTCTCCCCTTGAAAGATATCAGGCTGACTTGCAACTCCCACACCATATTGCCTTACCCTCTGCCAGAAGAGATGAAATACAAGGCCAACTAGTGCTTCAACAAAGGCCTTGGTAAGATCCCATAGGAGGAAATAGTCAGATGTCTCATTTCATGGGACACATGTTGTGTTGTCCTATAACAGCAGCTTACTTCTGCTCAACTCTAGCCTCTTAGACCTTCCTGGTCTTTGAGATCAGTGACTGCAGGAGGAAAACCATAGTTCACCTCAAGCAGCATGTTCAAAGCAGCACCAGGCTGAAGAACCACAATAAGGTGCTGCAAAGACAGGTCTGAAGGAAATGAGATTAAACCACTGCTCATTTCTGCAAGTGAATTTGAAGGGAGATACTATGTATTTTTGTTATTATTTTGGATTTTTTTTCTCCAAAGGGGTTTCCCAAAATTTTTATTTTCCTTTACATGTGTTCAATTATCAACAAAGCTCATTCTTTTCCTGATACAGCCATTATTCTTCTTACACTTTAAGCTGGCGAGAATCTCATTTACTGTTTCCTTGACTCTTCGCCTGCAGTAATTGGTAGTATCGTAAAGGGTTATTATATTGTTTGCTCTTACCTCTTTCTCCTCAGCTTCTTAAATACATTTTCTTCACAATGCAGCTTCCTCCCAGAGGTGAGCCTGCTTTCTCCACTGCCACAGTTTTCAGATCCTTGTAAGCTTATTCTTGGCAATCTTAATATTGTAAACTGCAGTCTCCATGTGAATTAACCACATGGATTGCTCTCTTTTCTCCACCCCTAAAATGTGTCTCAGAACATTTCCAGAATATTCTAATATCATGTACAATGTCGCATCTCCAAATCCACCATCAACAACACCCTGCCTTTTCAGGCCATGAGAAATACCCATCCTTGAATTCTACATCTGCCTTACAAATCTACGCATTTCCTTACTGTTTCATAGCTTTTTCACCACCAGGCATAAGAGATAGATCAATATGCCTCAAGATTTAACTATTTGCTTCTGTGTAGCTTACCTAATGCTAATGTAGCTAATGATGAGGTGATCCCAGCTTGCAAATGGTATTGTTGTTCCCAATACATATTCTATTGGCATTTGACACAACCTGGAGTTGCAGCATAGGTCTCGAAGCCCAAACACAAGGCAGATATAACACAGATCACCTTGCATCTCTCCCAGTCTCTATTTTTTCTGGCAGCCTGTGACACCAGTGTAAATATGAGTACTCAGTTTAGGGGCATGACAGCTTTATACCTGGCTGGCTGGGGCTGCTCAAGAGGTTGAAGCATTTTAGCAGTGCTATGAAACTCCTTCCTGACTTTCCTATCTTTCTTTCCCATTTTTTCGCTTTATTGATTAAGTTTTCAAGTGATTCTTTGTAGCTGGATTTTTCCTCTTGGTGGATATAAAGCTTCTGAAACTGTTTCACTTGTATCAAACTAGTCATGGGTTGCAAAACATGACTTACTATTAGATAGTCAAACATATCTGAACTTCCTGCACACATTTCAGTGCATGGTGATGGTGAACTGTGTCCTTCTACAACACATATGGAGGATAAATATTCAACTCTTGCTATCTGTTCAAAAGCACTTGTGAGTTCAAAGCCCTAGGAAAAACAAACATCCCCTGCCAAGAGATGGAAAGCACATGTAAACCCATGGAAAACAGACCATCCTACCAGCAAAGGAAGTGGAGAACATATTTTTCATAAGGCAGCTAAATAGCATCTCTGTGCCATAGTTGCAATGAAGTTCTATAATTGGGCCTACAGTTAATGAAATTCCTGTAGGAGACTGTCAGAAGAATTAATTTCGCTGTTTACTGAATTATCAGCAAACTAGTGAATCCCGTATGCCAGCTCTTTTGCCAGAGAAGGAAAATTGCCAATCTAGAGAACAGGATTCATCCGGGGGAGGTCTGCTGCAACATGGAGGGGTCGGCTGTCATTATACCCACAGCTTGTTGGACCAAATACATCCCTGGTGGAACACCTTTAAGTTGTATGAAATCATCGTTCTCATCTCCAAATAGAGACAATGAGTGAGGCTGGGGATTATATTCAGCCACAATATCAATAGATGCTCTGTTGGACTGGCAGATCAGGCTGTTAAGTGAAAAAAGCCACCATGTGCATTTGAGCCTATAAGTTGTCTACAGTGCAAGGGGAATATGGAAAATTAAAATGTAGGCAGTGAGGGGGAGACACGAAATAACTGCTCACGTTTTATGAGAGGCTGATAAAGCAGCATCATTCTGGAATGTGATAACAGCAGGACTGGGGCCCATGATCGAAGAAAATTTAATCTAATCGTGCGTAGTATTTTATTTTAATATGTCCATCCACTCTGATACCTCAGTAAAAAAACATGTACATAAAGAAACTGTGCAACTATGATTCCCATTTGTTGTGCACCCACTGCTGTCTATGCCTTTGCAAAGTGAGTTCAAAAATGCCACTGTGCCAGGATGGCAGTTTTCCACTTAATTTGGAAAGGCAGCTGATGAAAGGAGCAGAAGTAATGCAGGTTACTTTTAAATTTAAACATCAGAGACCTTAGTCTACTGAGCTTTATTCACCAACTTGCTTTATCTCATATTACAAATATGCAGGTGTCTTGTTTATTTATAGTATACTGAGTAACTCTGTGGAAAACTGAACTATTTGTGGGGGAAGTCAAAATTTTGTTTAGAAAGTTGACCATCTAAAGAAAAGTTGTATACAAAAATGCATGTTTAAATTTCATCTGAATTTTTACTCCACAAGTATGGAAACTGAAAGACAGCTCTCTTTTTTTTCTTTTTTTCCTTTTTTTTTTTAAAAAAAAGGATAGAATTTTTTTCACATATTTTTAAATTAATGTTGCAGTTATTTTTATGTAGCTGTCATAGGGGGGAAAAAAAGGATATTTTAGCAAATACAAAGCACCAAAACCAACAATTCAAAGTGAAAAGTAATGTTTATTTTACTGGAATATCCTATATGTAAGCAAAAATACCAAATAATGCTAGTTATAGTAACAAAAATGTAGTTCTAGAAGAGAGGATAAGATGTAGGACATTCAATTATCCACTTTATTCCTGTCAATATACTGTTCCCACTGTTATTCTTAGCAAATTCACCTTTTGGAGCCAGTAACATTTAACAAAGACAGAGATGATCCATGAACTCAACAAAGGACAGGCTAGCACAGATGAGAAATGGGTAGCTTCTTTATGGTAAGTTGAGTACCTCCAAGGAGTGAAAATGGTGTGTTATGTCCCCAGGCTTCAGTTAATCTGCCTAAGAAAGCTTGTGTTGGCTTTTATACAGTACTGAGAGGCAAGACAAGCTCTCCCATATGGACTCCAAATGTTTTAGGTCAGATCTGACAGCACATTGCTCAATTGTGATCTCAAATTATTGATGATAATATCTAATAAGAAATGAGGTAATTCAGGCTTCTGAGGGACAGAGGAATTGTTAACTTCAGAAAGAGAATCAGGGGGGAAAACTTCTCTACTCCTTTTAAAGGAGAAAGAAAAATACCTTGTTTCCTTTGGTATAGTAAGAGCTCTGCCACCTGCTTCAATATATTTTAACCACTGAGCTTTTGCAACAGGGTATTTAATGTCAGTTTGACATGTCCCCTATCCCAGAGGACATCTATAAATATCCTTTCAAAAACTGGACATATGGAAATATTCAGTGATAACAATATATTAAAAAATTGATAGATTATCTTCAGCAAGGAGCTCACCATGGACTTGCTGTTCAGTTTCACTGCTTAGGTCCTCTATGAGACTGTGTAGCATATATCAGAGTAAAATTTTAACCAAATTGCTAAAGATACTGTAAGCCATCATTGTTTACAGGTCTGCAGCTAGTTGTGTTTCTATGGGTTTCATTCTGTAGTTTTAAGGAAAAAATACAAAGTAGAAACAAAGTCGCATAAGCAGAGGAGCTCTGCTTTCACGTCTAAGGTTGCCTAGCTGTAAGACAAAGATGCTACAATGCTTTATAGTTATAGTTTTATTCCATATTTTGTCATTTCATTGATGATTTCAGTAACAATAAGATTGAGTCCCTGTGGATCAAAATCAAGGGGAAGGCCAAAATCACGGGGAAGGCTGATATCCTGGTGGGAGTCTGTTATACATGATGAGGGTGATGAATTATTCTACAAGCTGCTGGTGGATGTCTCAAAATCTCCAGCCCTTGT
>VYXB01006342.1:0-11609 GCA_013397135.1 Pachyramphus minor
TCTTGGATTCTTCTGAAGGCCCTAATTTCTGAGTGCCCCCTGGCAGAACCCTCTGACAGTTTACTATAGAAGTCCGATGACAGTCCACCAAGAGATTTGATAAATATGGGGAAATACGTAATACAGCTTCATAGCCAGACAAAAGCATTTTGCAGGACTGATGAATATACCATTGGTCAGCTTCAAAGAGATATAATTAATAATCAAGGACAAATGCAGGTCTCTTGCAAGACTTCAGTTCCATGTAAGAGGAAAGATCAACTTCTTTCTTCAATATAATTTTGTTGCTGTTTACTTTCTCTGAAGTCATTTGTCATGCTGTGAAAACCTACAGATGGAGTTTTGAGGACTTACAGTTTTCTCAAATAAATATAATTATGGTAAGTATGGTCCAGGTTTTCTTACAGCTAATACAAAGTAATTGTCTTCTGACTTGAATATTGCTTAAAATCTGATTCCTAAACTGAACCAATATAAATTAAAAATAATCTAGTGTAATAATTCACAGTATTTTTAATTTCAAATTTCATTGCATTCAAATCAAAAGTTTTGCTCAATACAAGCAGTCTGCCTTACTTTTGGTGTTTTAATATTTGCACTTAAAATAACTATTGGGCTGGATTTGGAGAAGAAATCATATTTAAGTTATAACAAACTGAAATTTTGAAAATGTTGAATGGCAGTAATATTGTAAAATGAAACATCCCTTGTTCATCTGTTAATTGGAATTAAGTAGAAACACAGACCTGAACTTTTCCAATCAATATAAGAAGTAAACCAAAATTTTTGTGTGGTTGTAAATTCTGTAAGTACTACAAGTGTCTATAATGCGGTTTATTAGGACTGAGTGTTTCAGTGGTCTGGTCAGAAACAAATTCAAAGTTATTGCATTTCAGTACAGTTCCTTTTCCTAGCTCCTCATCTGGGGTGAGCTCCTGGGGTTGGATTAATCCCATCTAACTTTAGAGACCTGATTGATTTACTGTCATTGAGACATATCTACCTTATATGCAACAGAAGAACACTCTTCTTGGGTCTGCCCCTCTAAATACTACATGGAATTTGTGGTAAATGCTATACAAGTTGTTGCATACTCCCATAGCAAACTTAAATAATATATACGGCTTCACCCTCCTGTTTGCTGAAGTCAGGCAAGCATTTCTTGAACAATGCAAAACCCTGAGCAATTTCCCATGCTCAAAATGCCTTGGGTTGGCAGAAACAAGTTGTTAGGAAACAATTTCAAACCATACATATTCATTTATGGATATATACAGAATATATTAGAATATCATATTCTACTGGCTAAGCATTGTGTTTACGTCACATAAACATTAATGAGGGTTTGAGGGTCACCAAATTATCATTATCAGAGCTTGGCCTTGAAAGTAGCTAAAATTGTTTAGTGTCAGCACAGCTTGATTTCATAGCCATCTTATAAGAACACTTGATGCTAAAACATCCTTAGTATGCACTCTAAGCACAAGTCTAATCTAAAAAATCAATACATTACAGGGTTTATCATCATATTATCCATTTACAAAACCATGATCCTTCTCCTATGTTCAAGGTAAACCTTGACATGATATCTTACATATAATTATGGTTTATAAATGATAAAACTCTTCATCAGCAAGGTCTCTCAAGAGGCTGATTTCTTCTGCCTACTTAAGAAAAAGATTTAATATAGGCAACAAAGCAGTGTGTCTAAATACATACACTAAGGGAAGAATATTTTTCCATACAATTTTAGTGCAGAGTTCCCAAGGGTTTTATCAAATCTTATGTCTGACAGGTTTCAGTGGCCGTAGACTGGAGTTAGGTAGATTTGTTTCAGGACTTAGTCTTAAATTTAAGCATTTGATTTCTCATTTCAAAGGAAAAAAAGGAAAGAAAGAAAGAAAAAGAAAGAAAGAAAGAAAGAAAGAAAGAAAGAAAGAAAGAAAGAAAGAAAGAAAGAAAGAAAGAAAGAAAGAAAGAAAGAAAGAAAGAAAGAAAGAAAGAAAGAAAGAAAGAAAGAAAGAAAGAAAGAAAGAAAGAAAGAAAGAAAGAAAGAAAGAAAGAAAGAAAGAAAGAAAGAAAAAGATTTTTGTGTTTCATAGTAAAATTTTCTCTTCCTCTAGGCAATCAACACCATCCTAAGAATGCCTTCAGATGTATGTATAAGAAAATTAATAATCTGTAAAAGTGCATTTATTTCAGAATTAATACTGGAAGTCTCAATGACATTACTGTGCCACTAAAATGTTGAAAAAATTGCAGATGTAAATCTTCTGTTCTCTCTCTACTCTGGCTGCAGCAAGAGAGCTGCAAGTATTTTAAAACAGAGAGGCTGTAGAGATGCCTATGGTCTTTTCATGGTGTTTTTATTGGAGGCACGGAGAGGCAGCAGTGAAGTGTTACCCATATCTTCCACTTGTTTAACCCAACTGAAGTTTAACCCCACTGAAGTTTAACCCCGATCAGCAAAACAAAGCCATAGACATATTGGTTAGGAGTTGTCACTTCTCACTTCCCTAACATTCCATTGGATAAATAATCCTGTTCTTAGGAAGAGTTTCTTTCAAACACTACTGAGTCTAGTTTGAAATAGTTTACAAATGACACATGGGAGGAGCTGTTGACTCCCTGGAAGGCAGGATGGCCCTGCAGAGAGATCTTGACAAACTAGAGGACTGAACAATCACCAACCAGATAAAGTTCAATAAGGGAAAGTGCCGAATTCTGCACCTGGGANGATCAGCAAAACAAAGCCATAGACATATTGGTTAGGAGTTGTCACTTCTCACTTCCCTAACATTCCATTGGATAAATAATCCTGTTCTTAGGAAGAGTTTCTTTCAAACACTACTGAGTCTAGTTTGAAATATTTTGAAACAAGTTTCAAATGACACATGGGAGGAGGTGTTGACTCCCTCGAAGGCAGGATGGCCCTGCAGAGAGATCTTGACAAACTAGAGGACTGAACAATCACCAACCAGGTAAAGTTCAACAAGGGAAAGTGCNCTGCTCTGCACTGGGACAGCCTCACCTTGAATATGGTCTGCAGTTTTGGACAGCACAATGTAAGGAAGATGTTAAGCTATCAGAGAGCATCCAATGGAGGGCAACGAAGATGGTGAAAGGCCTTGAGGGGAAGTGATATGAGGAGTGGCTGAGGTTCCTTGGTCTGATCAGCCTGGAGAAGAGGAGACTGAGGGGAGACCTGCAGTCTACAGCTTCCTTGTGAGGGGAAGAGGAGGGCCAGACACTGATCTCTTCTCTGTGGTGACCACTGACAGGACCCAAGGGAATGACCTGAAGTTGTGTCAGGGGAGGTTTAGGTTGGATATTAAAAAAGGTTCTTCCCCCAGGGGATGGTTGGGTGCTCTGCTGGTGGAACAGGGTCCCCATGGAAGTGGTCACAGCACCAAGCCTGACAGAGTTCAAGTATTTGGATGATACTCCTTGGAAGTGGTCCTGTACATAGGTAAGAGTTGGACCTGATGATCCTTGTTGGCAATTTCCAACTCAACATATAGTGTGATTCTGTGATTATGTGAATTAGAATTTCCTGGAAGGAAGGCTTCACAGGTAAATAATTTTCCTGGTATATGCAAATCACCAGGTGTATTTTCTTTTCTGAGTTCCACATCTCTTAAACTCTAAGTCTAAGCAGTACTACTCTGATGTACAATACTTCCCATCATGGGATCTCAAAGAGCTGAAACAAACATTAAGTGGTTTGCAAGACATCAGAGAAGCTCAAATTTAAATACAGTAATTGAGTGACATGAATGGATAAGTTTTAAGTGACATTAGCAAGAAAATAGTTCTGGGAAAAATGCTGGAAACTGCAAACAAACATCTATTTTTTTATACAATTGTTCCTTTAGGGGGTTTGGATAAAAATACCCACAATGTGTGCAAACAGTGGATGCTTGCAGTTGGGAGAATTTCACAGAAGTGTGTTTCCATTGAGAAAAAAGAGATTTAATGTAATTTTGATATAAAATTTTAGCACAAAATAGTTCCAGTGATCCTGAGGTTTGGTGTGCCCCAGAATACAGAAAGCGTATGAGTGCATTGTGAAGTCTGGGACACCAAAGTTGGTTTTAGTTAACACTGGGTTGGAGATTATTCCCCACAGGATCAGTAGAAGGTTTGAGGAAGGAATGAAATTTTCTTCTGTGTTTGGACATGGTGATGCCAGTAGCTTGACCATTACAGCAGTCAATAGAGATGTGTTGGAAGACTGTTAAATATCTTGTTTTCCTTTCATTACTTCTGGTATGGTCTTTCCGGTGTTCATAACTCCAGGAGGCAACAGACCAAGTTCTTGGAGATGATACTCCAAGCTCTCTGCAGACTCAGCAAAATGGCATTACCCTGGGTCGAAATTTCCCAAATTATCTTCTTAAATTTGAATAGAAGCTTTTTCTTCCAGACAAAACAGAAATTGAAGCTTGGAAGTCATCCCTCTGCTGCTGAAGTGGAAGCCCCTAGTATGGATTTTATTTTTTATGGATTTCTGACACTGCTCCTTTTCAGAAGACCTTCTTTTACATCAGCTGATTGCTCCCAAGCCCTGCAAGCAAGGACTCAACTCTTTAGTAAGTTATCTCATCCCTGGAATTATCTATCTAGGCTTCACTTCATGTTCACTTCATTGTTAGCACTACCACTGATCATAAATGTCATTAGCTTTAGTTAAAAAAAATGAAAAAGATAAGGATCTCAGTAATGAATTGTAGTGCTTCAGTTAATAAAACAGATAATATCTTTTTCTGTAACAATTTCTGTATTCTCTGAAGTAATTTTATTTCTGTTTAAAACATAGACTACAGATTAGAGAAGAAGATTAGGGAACTATTTTTTCTCTACAAATAAAGTTTAGGTGTCACCCATCTCTTCTGCTTTACTTCTCCTAGATGTCCAAATAGAGAATAAGGCAGAGTATTAAGCAGACCTTGATGAATTGCAGGTAATTTCCTACTCATCAAATTACACTTCACAGGATATTAAAATGCCACATAATTAGACTTTTTTCACAGAGGTTGCAGTTTTACTGCTCTTGCTTCTTATTTCTATCTCTTCACCTCTTGCTATGCCTCAAACTGGGGAGGATTATTCCACAGACCTCATAATCCCTCTAAGCCATAGAGATATATACTTTTTCTAAAGTCCCTACATTCCAAGAAGAGCATTTCCATTGTCCTCTGTAAACTCCAAATCAGTTTTAATGATCAAATTCTAATCTGATTTCCAAATTTTAATCTGAATTATATTAATTAAAACAGGTAGAATAGATAGAGAACGAATTAGATGTTATTCTTCCTACAGCAAATATTCAGACTTTCACACACATTTCAGAGTGAGTAATAAAAAAAAATTCCTAGGCAAAACTTGTCTGTCAAAATGATTTTTAAATGCAGTCTTAAAAAGAAGTGAGGAATATGTTTCTTATTTAAAAAGAAATATTTATTCTCCATTAGTAATCAGGATATGTATTAAACAGAAGCTACTAAACATTTTTAAATTAATCAATCTAAATGTCTCGACTGAATAATCAAAAAATTTTTTGCAAACAAAACTCTCTGAATCTGTGTTACTGAATTTTAATGGACAGCGTGACAATACTGAAAGATCTGAGAGGATGAGAAATTAACTGGTATTATGGCAGTGTCTAAGAAAAGATAAATAAGGATCAATTAAGGCATTCAGTTTCAAGTTGGTCTCAAGAACAATCATACAAAATAATGTGGGGTGTCAACCACAAAAGCTCATATTGATAATGAAACCAAAGTTGCCCAAATGGTTTTACAGATGTTACATACTCTCACTCAATATTCTCACTTTTTATAAAAGCAAAAGTTTGCTTTATACAAAAATAATGGATGGAATCTCACTGGATGTTTGAATAAAATTAATATAAAATAATATAAATTACAAAATATAAACACATATACAAATATAGAACAAAATATAAAATAGGGAACACATAATTAGATTTCAGAATGTCACTTAAAATAGAGAGACATCATGCAGAGAAATTGCTTTAAGTGGATTATCTTAGAGGTTGATCTCAGCATAGTGTTATTCATTAAATTTAGAAATTATGTGTAATGAAATATAAAATAATGGTTAGTAAAATTTGTAGATGAACAAGTAATTAAAGCATGGCAGGTGGGTCATATTTTAATATAATGCACTTGTAAGGTAAATGAAAAATTTATCATTTATGGACAATTCATTTAACCCATATTCTCAAACTAGATTGCAGCATCCTCATATTTAGAGACTGAAAACCATAGCTAGACTCTAAAAAAAAAAAAGTAGACTTTGTATAATTTGCTAAGTTCTGCCATATAAGTGAGGGAAATAAACATTTGAAAAGGTTTGAGACAACAAAGATGAACAGAAAAGAAAAACAGGCACACACGCCCCCATCTATGGACTGATGGACACACCTTATAAGGAGAAACCAAAAACCTAAATTTAGTACTTAAATTCCATCTACCTAGTACCCTGTTATCGGTAACAAACACATACAGTAAAGAGGTTTCTGACAGCTGATTATTCTTTTGTAGAATCATAGAATGGTTTGGGTTAGAAAGGATCTTTAAGATCATCCAATTCCAACCCCTATGCCATGGGCAGGAACCCCTTTCTCTAGACCAGGTTTCTCAAAGCCCCATCCAGCCTGGCCTTGAACACTTTCAGGGATAGGGCAGCCACAGCTTCTCTGGGCAACTTGAACAAGTGCCTTACCACTGCCAGAGTAAAGAACTTCTTTCTTTTTAATATCCAATCTACTCTCAGTTTATTTTATAAAACAAACAAACAAACAAACAAAAAATTAGTAAAATATAACAGTTGGAAACTAAAGTTAACAGATGCATATGAGAGGGAGGGTACATATATTTTAACAAGAGCAAATAGCACCTGGAGCTCCCTGTTTAATAATGTCAATGCCAAGATATCTTTCAAGAAGTTATAACCTACCACAAATTAAAGTACAGGTTTACTTCAGAGGAGATTGGGTAGGGCACTTAGGCACATTAAAAAAATGAATGGACCAAATCAGACATTTGTGAAGATTCTTCCCAACCTTAGCTTTACTAGTTCATATAAAAAGGATGTTTTGACTGATGTCCTGAGTGCTCCCAAATTCAACATGATAGGGGAAAAAAATCATGACGTTTTGTGACAAAGTTACCTGTTCTGAGGTAAATCACTATCTCTGAACTAGTCATCCTGCATCTTCACAGACTAAATAAAAGAAAGGGACATCAAGACATGCTTCATCACAGTGTTTCCATGGATGATGGAGAAGGCTGAAACATCTAGCCCAGCAGCATAGGTCTGCACTGTAAATACATGCAAATTTGCTAAGTGAAGCAACTCTTTCCTTCAGAGAGGTTAATCTCTATAATATCAAGACAAATGGGATGAAGACAAGACTCAGGACCAAGTTTTCAGAAAGAAAATATTCACGGTATAAAAATATGACAGCCTCTACCACATGTGATGTCTGTTCTCAAACTTTTCCCCATGGAGATAGTATTCCATAAAATATTTTAGTGTCTTCCAAATCTGTTTTTTCATGCTCATTTTAAGAATCAAGATGATGGTCTTGATGTTTTGCTTACTGAATATTTTCAAGGTTGTCTCATTGACTTTTAGTGCAGAAAACTCTTTTAAAGGAACATCAGTTTCTGGAACATAATTTTGCAATATGAAATAGTATCTTCACGGCCTCAACAATTGTATCAGTTCATAAAAGGAGTTTAAAGCTTGAAATGGAGCATTTCAACACGCATTAAAAATCATTACTCCCAGGGACCCCTCCTATCTTCTGCAGGAGGTGTTTATTTGTGTGAGCTTTTCGTTTTATGAGTGATAGATCCATGGATTTGTCTCGCATTCTCCCAGTCTCTCAAGAAAGTGATATTTACACAGAATAATTAGCAAAGCCACAGAAGTAAAATTATGTCAATTAATGTTCTCATGTAGTTTCATATTTGGCCTTTCTGTTCTGACAGATTGCAATGCTTAGGGATAATGAAAGAATTTATTTCAAGTAACATCAAGCACTCGGAAAAGCTAAAGTTATTCTAACTTAAAATTTGTGTGTCACACACCTTGTACAGGTCTGTCTTTATCTTTGCAAATTACAAAAGTTATATAAAGCAATACAGTTGTAAAATATAATATCCTCCTGAGGTTTCCCTACAGAGACTATGTGGTTGAGGGGGATCAAGTAAAAAATTACTTCTCACAGAGAGAGAAAAAGAAAAAAGAAAAAAAAAAAAAGAAAAACTCCATAAGTATGACTCCAAACAACTAAATTAATTGAATATAGCCACAATTTAAATTCAGGCTTTTGTTAGGATTAACCAACGTGTTCAGACACCAACATCACACTACATTTATTTATTTAATGGACAGTGATAAACTTTATCCCTATCTTTCCACTGATATTCAGAATAGCCATGAAATCCTGGAGAAAGGAAAATGTTTCTAACAATGATAAATTTTTATTAGAATCTTCCTTCCCTACATTTGTGTGTAAAAAATCTAAATATGTGAAATACGAATTTAGAACAAATATAAACTCTTTTCATGGAAACTGGTTATTTGCTGGACCAATAATTATTCAAAATGCATTGCAGACAGAGAAAATGACTAAACATACTCAAAATGCAACCCTATGCATCAAATCATAGGTATTTCCACTCAGTCAGAGTAAAATTATTTTAAAAGAGAAGAATCACTGCTTTTGGATATATATATATATACAACATAACTTATAATATATTATATATATGTTATATATCTGTTACATACCGGTGGGTGTTTGATTCATCATTGGATTTTGGATTTAGATTTAAAATAAGAACACTGGAGTAGAGATGCACCCACATGTGTGCTTAATTGGAAATGGTTTTTTGGTTATATGTATTTCTGTATGGGATTTATTTTTCTAACACCTTTATTCATATTTTTTCTTTTTGTTCCTTTTTATTATTATTATTCGTATGAACTTATTTATTAATTTATTCTTTTGGTGCTTTGTCTTTGAAGTGTCAACTACTTAGCACACAGCAGAGCACGCTATTAACGGTAGTTATTATAGCAAAATATTAGCAGGAAGAAAGAAGGAGAGAAGGAGAGAAGTGAAGAGATATGGCTCACATTCAGGATGTCTGAGTACATTGCTTTCGGGAAGCATCAACACTTTTTAGTTTAAAAAAAAAAAGGCAACTCAAAAGTGTCGTATTAAGATATGAAGGGAAGCATAGATTACTCTGCAGTGAATAAAGGTTTTGAGAATAATGCCCGGAAACACAGAAAATCATAAGAAGGAAAAAATCTTGAAGCAGGAAAAAATCTTGAAAGCTGCACTAAACCTGAGGCCATAAACCAAAGGAGACATCCATAAAAGTAAATTGCTGAAAACAGAGACGGCTTTCAGTATATGATTAAGAGTGGTATTGAAAAGCTGTGATAGCACGACAGTATGGTTTTAGAGAACAGAAGTTTGTGAGGCATGCTGGAAATACTCCACTGGGTTGAAGAAGTTAGCAGTTTAGAAGCTAGGAGCTTCTAGAAGCTTCTAATGTCAGAGAGAGCAGGAAAATCCTTCAGATAATGACTGGATAGTTACCCTCTAAGGAACAAGTCAGGGGACACTATACTCCTAATATCAATGTCTTTGTTAAATTAGACTTGAGATCATCTGACTCAGTGGAAGGTGTCCTTGTCCATGGCAGGGAAATTGGAACTAGATGATCTTTCAGGTCCCTTCCACTCCAAACCATTCTGTGATTTTATGAAACACCTGCACCACCTTTTCACAATTATTCAACTATTTCTACTCATGGTCTCCTATGTGGGTTCATGCCCTAAAGGTGAAGTACACTTTCTTTCTAACAGTTTTAAAAGAACTGAATTTTAAAACACACTCCATGCAGCAGTCACAGATACAATAAATGTGCAGTTTCAACCAACATAAAAGATAAAGGAGCTAGCATCTCCATACTTCTTCTGAAACCCTGTTAGAAAAACTAAATTTCTGTATTTTTAATAGGGATATCTATTTTATTTAAAGATAAGGAACAAAAGGATTTATAAGACTGGGCAATCAAGGTTTTAAGTGATGTTTAGATATTATTATTTTTTAGCCTAGGTACCATTTGTGATATTAAATTTTTAATAATCTTTCAGACATTTAGCCTTTGGGAAATAGTTTCTTCAACAGTAGTTCAAAGGTGTAATGTCACAATAAAGGCTTTGAAATATGATGTGATCCCTTTCATTCTAGAAAGTTAGCTATAAAAAAAAATAAATATCAAAGTAAAAATACTAATGAGGAAAATTATGGAGTTCATCTCTAAAACAAGATAGGAAGATGGGGAAACAAACTCTGCTATCAAACTATCTCATGCCCTGGGCTGTAACATTTTGTACTGTGTTTTCTCAACTGTAATAGTTCCAAAATTTTCACAATCAGGCTTCCAAGATCTATAATTTGAAAATATGATAGAAGGAAGATTCTCTGAACTTCACCTCCAAGTGAAGGCTAGACATAAGTTTAACACTGGGAGCATTCTCCCTCTTCTCCATTCCATGGTTGACATCTAGCCCAGATCTACTGTGGTGGAAATGGAATATGGAATTGAACTCACTGATGAGATACAGAAGGCCTTTTGGAAGGCTATATTGCATTCAATAGTGTTAGTCTGACCCTAAGCCTCTGCCTATCACTAATTTTTCAGATTTCTTATTTGACCAAATTTCGGCAGATATGCATTTAATAATGGTTAGTCTGGGTTTCAAACACTGTTTTTATTTCTCAGGATAAGATAACTGCCATTTATGAAAGTAGGAGAATTATTTTGTGTTTCAATAAAAAGTTACTGAACCACTCAGATTGAAATTGTCTGTAGGATTATTCATTCTTCATCAATTATTGGTGTCTTTTTAATTTTTTTTTCCAAAAGAGAAAAATAGTCTCACTAATTAAAGTTTGCTCATGTTGTAAATAAATGAAAACAGACTTTTAGAAATTTATCTGGTAATTTCTTTAATAGCTTTCAGCTGTCTTATAAACATTTAAACAGTCCGTTCCAGAGTTGATCTGCATTCCTGAATGACATAAAGTAGACTTCAGCTATCATGATATTACTCACAGTCTTGTGAAGTTCATTGGATGATAGTATATTGTCAAAAATAATAACAACAATATAAAAATTATAATGCCAGAAAATAACCTACCTATTTCAGCATGTGTTGTGGGTTTAGCAGCTGCCCTGGGCTGGGACAGTCAGGTCCAGGTGAATTTCCGGAGAAGAATCAATCAAAAGTCTTAGTAACACCTCTGCTAATGACATATTTAAGAAAACGGAAAAGAAGGTGATTGTGCAGAAGAAATTAAGAAGCCATGTGAAGAGGGAGGCAGCAGCTCCCCAAGTCGGGGGTCAGGTCGCTCTTCCCCGGCCTTGGGCCAGGGGCAGGTAAGGCATTGAAGTTTTCCCAGGCTGGGTCATGTAATGGAGTGGAGAAAAACTCCAGAAAGAAGCTGCCCTACTTGAAACTTGCTGCAGAAAGAATTCCCACCCGGCAGA
>VYXB01006342.1:12065-42885 GCA_013397135.1 Pachyramphus minor
GACAGACCCAACCCTGAAGTCATCGTGCAGCAGAACCAACTGAGAGAGAGAGAGAGATATACTTTCATAAATACCTGTGATGGTTTGGACCTAACACCCAGTCAAATATTGAATTGCTTCAAGAGAAGAACCTTTCTCCCCCTGGACTGATACAAGTGGGGAGAAATGCTTTTGTAAATACTCATGATGGTTTGGATCTGGCACCCAGACAGATGCCCGGATTCACGACAAGGGCTTTCACCCCCTCCCTTCCCTTCCCAGGGCAAGGGAGTGAAAACTGCAGATCTCAAACTCAACCAAATTATATAACTAATAACTTAACTTTCTTTTCATAAGATGAGTTATTCCTTAGTCTTTATCTTGTTAGTAATAAATCTTAGTATTATACCCCTTACATCAAGCCTCTGTAGTAACTGTGTGGAGGGGGGAGTTTGAAAAAAAATTAGTCCCTGGTTAAACCCACGACAGAGTGCTAAATATTAAATGTATGATCAGTAAAAAAATAGAAAACATTAATTATCCTTCATAATTTCCTGTCTCTCATATAGGCTGTTGCATAATTTTAGTAGTAATTCTATCAAAAACTTTAATGATAACAGAGGTTTTACAGCATTCATGCCAGTGGTGGTGGGAATACACCAAAATCAAGCATACTGATATTTACCAGCAAGGTTTATGTATGGTCTCTTTTCTTCTCTTCACTTTCATCATTGGAAATATGTGACAAATCTGTTATCACAAGAACAGCAGGAATGGTTGAAAAACAAGTGTAAATTCTGGAGAGACTACCACCTATATTCTTCATTTGAACTGCTAGGAAAGGTTATCTGAATAGTGCAAAATAAATGAAAAATTTCAGTGCTTATTAAGAGTGAAAGTCAGTAAACAAACAGATAGATAAAGATGGGAAAAAGTGACCAAGGAAAAAGAAAAAATTTTGGTCAGTTAGTTTCATACTGTTCCCACAAAAGCATTGCATAACCAACGATCAACAAAAATAATACTAAAAATATATTAATAACAGGCTAGCACATAGCATAATATATAAGAGATTACTATATTTTACTATTTATTGTCTAAATTCTTAGACATTGAGTTTTTTTGGGGTAGTTGGGGTAGTCCATCTTCAAAACCCAGGCACAGTTGATAAACTTGGCCTATGGATCAAATGGGAAATAAACAGGTGGAATCTACAAACAAACCAATAAAATTCTGCTTTTTATTTTTGCATGCTGCGTGGAATATCATGCTAAAGTGGAAAAAAAATCACAAATTTCTTTTCATATCTAAATCTTTTGAGGTTTCTTTAGAAAAATTTTTGATCATTTGTTTGTTTGTTTGTTGAGGGGATGGCAGAACAGCAAGAGAGATGCAGACAGACCAGTTCCATCTCTTTTGGAATTAATAGCAACAATATATGTTTATAATCATAAATCAGAAACTTTCTGTCTAAATGCCGTATTAGTTCTCTCGGCAAATCTTGTTCCATAGAGGAGCAGTGCTAATTTTTTTATTTATCATAGTAGCTTTCCTGTTCTCTTTGAGCAAGTCATTTGACATGCTAGAAACGATGCAATATTTAATCTTCTTTTCCTTTGCAGTGTATTTATTTCTATTAAAAAAAATAAAAACAAACAAAAACTCCAACAAAACAAAAAAACACCCACAAACAAAACAAATAACCAAGAAAAATCCAAACCAAAACAAAAAAAAACAAACGAGAAAATCAAAACCAATTAAATATTTGGTATACTAACAAACCCAAATTGAAAATAGATTTTCAATGAAAATATTTCTTGATGGAACATTATCAATAATTTTTTTCAGCTTTCTATTAGCAAGCTTTTTTCATCCTGTTTACCCTCCTGGGTCTCTTCCAGATGGAAACAAGTGGGATAATCAATAAGCAAAGCTGCTCAAAATGGTTGCCAGGTTTTAAATATTAAAATCCAGATCCAGGGAGGAAAATCATGCATGCACATGTACATGTGCATTAATAAGCAGATCCAATGTCTCAGACATTACCCAGGCCAACTAGTACTATTTTATGCTTGAACATTGCCCAACACACTTGACATCGGTTCTAGTATATATTTCTGATTTATATGCAAGTTTGCTAAAGCCACTTTTGTGGTTGTTGTCACTCAAACTCCTACATAAACATAAAATTACTTTCCAAGATTGCAACTAGTTGCTGTAAAAAATTTTGGGGAGAAGAATTTATGTAGGAGAAGCATAGCTAGTATGGGTTTTGACTGTATAAAACAGGATAGTGAAATCACATTAAGAGTTTTGGCAGCTCTTCCATTCAACTCTCTGCTAGTAAGCATAATCTGATATGGAGGTCATAAGCAACTCATTAAGAGCTTGCTTTCTCGTACCAGTCTTCCACTAAAAATATCTGTGATGTTCTAGTTTACACTGAAGGAGAAATTCCAAGATATCTTGTGTAAGTCAATGAGATTCATGGCATGAATTTTAGAGCAGGAAAAAAACCCTAACAACTGAACACAAGCCAAATTATGATCTCAGGAGACTTTGTGTAAAGCTTAATGACTTCTCTGAAATAACCTCAGGTTTACTTGATCGTCACATTGATCAGGATTTCATATGAGATCTGACATTTTCAGTACAAAATCATACCAGGAAAAAAAAAAGTATTTCTTTCAATCAACCTGCACACAAACATAAACTGTATTATTATTTTACAAGCTTCTCTCAGCTCTGCATCTTCTTTTCAAGGATATAGGGGAGGATGGGTTGGATAATTTGGCACAGCATCAAATGGCTTGAGTGTGCAAAACAAAATGGGATTCACATACTTCTTCCTAGAATCCTTTCATTTTGTTTCACATTACTATATTTACTATATTTAAAGAATGAAGCAACTAAATAGTTTTTCTGATTCACTGAGATTAAACAAATTCAATTATTTTGCCTACTATACTTTAGGTAATGCAATACAAACAAGAACATAGAGCAGACACACCTCACCAAGGCTCTCACATGTATTCACTAAGCATCCTGCTAATAGTCATTCTGACTACCAGCACATATTGCAATAATGCAGTAATTTTTTTCTCACTTTTCCCAAATACAGATGTTCATGTTTCTCAGACCATCTCACCAAAGGGCAAAATTGTCTGCAAAGAAGGTCAAATCCATCTCTTTTTCTAGCACAGATACTGTGATGCTTTGACCATTCATCACAGAACTTACAGTAAGTCACCAGATTTAAAGACTAGCATGTGTATTTGCTCCTCCACTGCTACACGTGTAATGGCTTTCACTGTACACTGGATCTCAGCATGAGCACCATTTAGTCCTTTACTTTCTAAGGCATTTGAAGGCATGCTCTAGGCTCAGAATGGTGCTGCACAAAATTGTCTCCCCACTCTAAGGTTAGCTGACAATTTAAACAATATATTATGAATGCTGCATATTGAAAAGAAAGATAGATCAGTGGTTAGATGGAAAAGCCAGCAGAGGGCTTTGTGTGGACTCTTCTCAGATTTCCTTGTGACTTGGTATGGCTGACTGCAAAATGTAGATCTGACGGAAAAAATGGTTGTAATTTTAACAGTGAGAGATTTCAAAATATGTTCCTGAATGTTAGCTTTGTATCACCTAAGGACTTACATGGAATTTTTCTGAATTGTTAGAACAAAGAGGAGTAACATGATTATTCTTTCCCAAAATCAGAGAATCCTAGGAGTTGGAAAGGACCTTAAAGATCATCTAGTTCCAGGCCCCCTGCCATGGACAAGGATACCTTACACTACAACAGGTTGCTCAGGCCCCCACCCAACCTGGCCTTGAACACATCAGCTAGTAGACATCACTTCAATTTCCCAATGTGCTATGGTGCCTCCCTAGTGTCCTTCATCTTCCCTCACAGCTCAGCATCTAAAGTTCAGATGTTCTGCACTGAAACTCTCTGTGTCCCTGGAGATTTATCTTCAGAATCACCATAAAGTATCAACAGATTTCTTTCCATACTTATTTCCCTGACACCATGTAAACTTTGTGAGGTAGAAGGCAAATGTGAACCCATTTCTGTATTGTTCTTTAACCTCCTCTTGTCCCCCCCATGTCTTCTTTGGGCTTTTAAGAATGAAGATTATAATGCATCAGAATCCCTCCATAGTACCTTAGATCTAAGAATGCAGAGAATAAATTAGAGGATTATGGTAATGCTACATATTCAGTACCGGTCTGCAATGTAATGCGCTTTCTCTTTATATCAAATAAAACCAGTCCTTATAAATTAGAAAAAAAATGCAATCCATTTCCATGGAGGAATAAAAGGATTAAAGAAGCAAGAACATGACCACAATTTTAACTGAGACATGGAAAACCCACGGAGCAAAACTAAAAATCCAAGAAACAGAAAGCAACAAAAAAAATCTCCAGTGCAACAGTTTTTTTTTTTCACCTAGCAACAGAGGAGATTATATGTTCTTGAGAAAGATGCAGTTTCAGCTTTGCCTCAGTTGCAGAAGCCTCATCTTTGACAAATTCAAGAAACATAAACCAAGTGGTGACATTGTAAGGGTAAAATTATAGAGCATAAAATGTAGTGATGACATAGAAATGAATATTGTTCATGACTTGCACCAGAGTAGTGAAGGTGTAAAAAAGGTTACAGTTTGTCTAGTGCTTGACATTTGTATTCCTTTGGGACATACTCATCACCAGTGACAGGGCATGACCTTGTATGAGAATTTTTAGTAGAATGACGGAGTCAAAGGGTAGAGTGTTCAAATGCAATTATAAGTCAGTTACATATGCTGGCATTCACCCAGCTTGCTTCATCAATGTTCACAGTAATTGTATTCACTAGCTACCTTCCTTATTCTTTTTTTTTGTTTTACTTGAAAAGAGCAGAAGTATTCCAGATATATGAGTCACTATTATGTGCTGTCAGATCTCAAAAGACAAAAAAAGATGAAGAAAAAAAAAATTCAAAAAAAGGAATACAATTTTGTTATTGTTCAGTGCTGGATTAATTCCAGACCTCCCAATTAACACCACTGCCACTATTTAAGTGACAACTTCTGAGAAGATTTTTGTTTATCAGCCCTTGCTCATTTAAATATTCACTTATAAGTTATTGTATGAAGTGTGACGGCCACGTAAGAGAACTATGTAGGGAAGTATAACACCAACATGAAAAAGTTTTCAAAAATTAAGCTGCAGGAAATTAGACATTAACCTCCTTCACAAATATTGTGTATAATAGCATGGATCTGTATCTGATTGCATCTGATTTAAGGCATTAGGCTTCATCCGTTGTCTTAGAAATGTTAAACATCCATTGCTGAAACTCTTAAGATCTCCTAGAAATAAAAAACATCCACAAATACCAAGTCATGACTGTAAGTTTTGGCCAGGGCAGCTACCCCTTTTCAAAAACACTTCTAATACTGCTTCCCTTTGCTTTGACTTCACTTAGCTTCTCTCTTTGCTATTCCAGCCCATTACTTTCAACCCTGAATTATCATTATAACTCTGATCATTTATTTAGTGATTGCAGTAATTCAACCTTAGTATATTGAATGTGAACACTGAATCAAAGACTCGTTTCCTGAGGGAACATCTCTTAATAAGAGTGCTGCTTGCCCTTCTGGATAATCTAGATACTCTGACTGCATGTCACCTTTTATTTACTCTCATTTTGTTAATCTGTGGTGATGATGATATAGAAACCAATGCCTTTAGCTTGCAAGTCCCTTGTGTTATAACTTTGATTGTTACAGATGATCTTTGACAATTACAAATACAGTTAAAAGTCAGAATATACTAGGATAAATCCAGAAGGTTAATCAGGAACTGAGTTAAAAAGGTTTGCTTTTTTTTTTTTTTTTAGTAGGCTAATCTTTAATTTGACATAGTACTTTATTTTAACATGTTTAGTTGCAATTAAAAGAGTTTGACTGCATTAACATACAGTTTGACTGCACAAATTACATTAGTTTTCTTTTATTTAAAACTAAGAAAATCTTTCCCATTCTTGATATAAGAAAATAGTTGGAAGTCCAGACACCGCATTTTGTAATGGTAATTTAACTATTAGCACAGCTAAATGCTCCTTTCTATCATACAGCACAGAATCATAATATGTAGTGTGAAATCCAAGCTTCTGGCTGTAGTTGCAACTCTTTTTTTGTCAGTGGCCCCCAGGGATGACTATAGTCCTCAGAAATAAACTGACAAGTCAAATGTGAATGACTAAAAGCAGATGATCAATACTGAGTTCCTGAGAATTAACAGTACTTTGGATATTACTTCCAGCACAGGTTGTGCTTCTAAGAAAAATCTGTTGGTCACAATCCTTTTACCAAGGAAAGCACCAAAATACCTCTTAAGATGCCACTCACTTGAAAACAAAATTTACCTAGAAATTATCATCTTATACAGAAATAGTAGGTAATAAAGTCTTTAATGAGGCAAATTTTCATTTTTCTTGCATTACCCTTTCAGGATCCACACTCTTTTCCAAATTTGTGTGCTGTGAGATAACTGGCGATCACAGTGACTAAGCAGTAAAGGGGAGTGCAGTCACAACGATGAGCACAGAGGCAAGGAGCACAGATGGATGACACATCTGTAACTACACATAATATCTCTCCATATTAGGAACACCATGATTACAAGACAAACAGTTTTTAATATTCCAGTACATATGTAGATAAAGAGGAGTGCTGGGTTTGTTCATCATGTCCTGTTTAAGACAGACATATGATGTCATAAAGTTAAAAGCAACTATCCTGACATCCTTCAATTCATAATTTCACTCCCAATTGGAGTAATTTTCTATATTTTCTCAAAGCAAATTCCAAGGTACTGTCCTAGATCACATTAGGATAAACATTTCTTCTTCATTAAGTTTTCTAGTAAGAAATATGTCCTTTGACTACAAATAAAAGTTTTGAAGTTTTCGACATACTGATCGGTGGCTTCGTTAGGAATGACTGGCTTCTCGAGCTGTCAAAATGTCAGGTTACTTGCCTTAAAGAAATGAATCGATTTCTGCTTGCCATGTCATTAGCAGAGACATGATTAGCAGAGAACTGATTTGAAGAATAAACACATTTATTCTTTGCACATTTTACTTGTTAATATTTCAAGTTCATTTCAGGTACTTACCCAGTTGCTCTTTTTCATATACAAGCTGGAATGGAGTCAAATGACTCATTCATACCTAGTTTTACAGAACCTTTTCTTTTGAATTTGAAAAGTCAAGAGGTGGGATTTCTAAATACACAGAAGAGCATTAGAATTTCTAAACTCTGATTTCACAACTAAGTGGGTCATAAACACAATTAATTTTACATTTTAGAGTAATTCTCATACATATAAATTATATCTTTAAGAAAAAAAATCTTTAAAATGCAGAACATGAACAACAAGAAAAAAATCACAACCAACTAACACAGAAGACTCTTCTAATTAAAAATTGACCTTATTTTGAGTGGTTGTGATGAAATAGCATTTATAGGTAGCTTTCAACCAAATCTACTCTTAGATTATGATTTACATGCTCTAAGTCTAAATTTTCCTACCAAATATATCAACATACATAACTTATGAATAAGAACTAACCTTTATTAACTGACAGAATACAGATCTCTTTACATCATGTTTATCATCTTGGTCTAGATCTTGGAAGATATTTGGTCTTTTCTACTTCAGCATAGTTTTATTTTTTCAGGAAAAAATCCCTGGCGAATTCCAAATTCTTTGCTTTAGCTCAGAAAGATAGAGAAGTTGCAAAAAGCTTGAAGAAAGCTAACTGGGAACTGAATTTGTCCTCATTCACAAATTAGTCATATTGGAAAACTCTAGAATAGTACATCTACACCCCACTATTTTCTTGATGTTTCCTCTCACGGACAGATGGCACTACCAAGAACTTTTCACATAGCACAGAAAGGATTGAGAATGAACACTGACAGAAAGAGAATTATGTTTGCTTTAATAGAATGAGAGAAAAATCATGAACAAAACCCAAAACAGCAACAACAGGTTCAGAGCATAAACCCTCAGTTTCCCAGCTGCTAATGATGCACTTTTGAGCAAACAGATTATGCTGCACCACTTGTGAGATGCCAGTCACTTCTGATAAGGTTCCATCTTCAAAGAGCACCTCAGCCGAAGCAGGGCAAGGATTGCCAAATATCTACTAAAAATTCTTCTGAAAGCAAGAGATCCTTGATCCCTTAAGGATTGCTACTGACAACACTGAGTTTGGTAGGAGAAATTTATAGGGCAAGGCTGCAGCACTCTGTATTATGTTGGAATATGTTTCATATACAAGATTAACTACCTCCTTCCTAAAGGTACTGATATGTCAGATATGAAACTGCAGTTATAAGTTTCTAGATTTTGCCCCATTGTATAGTCACCTTTTTGCAATGCCAAAGTCAACATTGCAAATCAAATATTCTGTGTCTGATATTTATTTGTGTGCCTGATGTATGGAAATTAGCATAAAGATAAAATCCCGACAAATAGATGCATGAGAAGAGAAGATGGTCACACAGGTTTACTTTAGCTCCAGAAGGCTGAACAGTCCTGAATTTAGTTGTGGTCAATGGAGAAAGACCAACATCTCCATAGGTAAAGAAAAAAAGAGAAATCACCCCAAGATGGATTAGAGATAACAACCCAACAATTGCTAAAAATCATTTGCTAAAAGTTATGAACCCAGACATTTTTGATTAATTAAAAAGTGGTTTTTTAAAAAGCTAGGGAAAAAAAGGCAGTGATTTATCTGAAAAATAAAAATTAGAACAAATGGGAGTCTCGAGTAACTTTATATTCAATGCTTCAGAAGTTATAATAGTTTTGTGATCCCAGTCTAGGTATATCACTGTGCATTTCAGCAAGAAAGGTTTGAAAAGAAAAGAAGAGCTTACCTATGTCACCAATTTCTGATACTGTATCAATCACCTCTTCACTTCAGAGCCATCAGTAGATTAATGTTGTCTGGAGGACTATGATGTCCTGTAATGGCAAGTTATAAATCATATGAAAAAATCATATCACGTTCAGACAATAATAGCATAGAATAGCCCAAACTGAAATTCAGAACACTGTGTTAATCTACCATTTCTACACAGATGTCTACAAGGCATATATTAATTTTGTATGTTTATGTATTACGTATATATTACATAATTATGTATATATTACATAATTATATATATATTCTGAGGGAAAATACATTGAATTTTGTCATTTTGACACAAAATAAATTTCTTCTCCTGCATTAGTAGTCCATAAAGACAGTTGCTCAGTCTAATATCAAGAGATACCAACCATAGATAAGAGAGGGCTGGATTAAAAGAATTCTAATTATCCAGTTTTACTACTGGGAAAAAATAACATGTGCCTGGAGAGAAAAAGAAAAAGGAATAAACCTCTGTAATTGTTAAACTCATGTAGGGGACTCAAATTCTCCTCTCTTTAATTCACATCTGAGACTTCACCATTGGTCTTTGACATTGTTCTCCAACAGTGAGTTGATTATTCTGAGCTGAAACTCAGCAGTTCATTTGTCTGTCTGTTTGTTATACACGTATGGAAATTCAATTACGGACTGAAGAAACTTTCCTGGGTAAAAGTTTTGTTAGAATTGACATATTTCAATAGAGGTCTTTATTTTAGTGGAAATAGATTTTTTTTCTAGAGGAAAATTGTTGAGACTTTACAACCAGCATTAAAAATGAATATTTGACTTCTACTGATCCCAAACCACTAGGTACTTCAAGTCACTGTAATTAAGACTTGGTAAGAACTTCACATTCATGACAAATGTAAGCAAAACACTTTTCAGATTTTTCAGAACAGTCATGGGGATACAGACATCCCCCCTGCACTTCTGCTTCATATTTTGATGAATGATCAATTGACATTTTCAAATTTCCACTGTTTTCAACATCTGATTTTCTACCTAGAGCCTTTAATGTTCTCAGAGTAACTCTGCAAGCCCAGAACCATAGAATCACAGAATGTTTTAGGTTGGAGGGGACCTCTGCAGGCCATCAAGTCCAACTTTAGATCAGGTCCCGCCTTGAAACTCTTTCAAACTTAGTTTCCTTTATACTCTCCAAATTTCATAAATTGTCTGTTTATGTTGTGCACACTGTTGTATCACAGAACACCCATACTATTTTACTAATTTGCAGGCATACTGTGTCATAGGATTACAAAAAAAAAAAATTAGAGCAGATACTGAAGCACATATATTAGAGACCAAGGAGTAGGAGTATTTTAACTTTTATAAAATGAATCAATTTTACCTTGGGACTAATGAAACACTCCCAAATAAGACATCCTTTTCAAAATGAAGTACATTTTTCCCATAGTTTGACCAAGTGTTTCAAATAATTTGTTGGCTTACTTGTTTCCTGTCTAAACTTGCCTCTTGGTTGTTACTATATAGAGATCCTAAGGCTTCAATGCCCCTGTATATCTTCAGCACCTTCATTATACATCTTCAACTAGCAAGGATAAACTTGGGCCTTATGTCTTCATGAACACTTGTATTCCTTCTTACTTTATGTGTTAATAAAGCTAGATCTATTTCATGTAAGTAATCTTTTTTTTTCCGAGTTCTTCTACCATTGCACAGTACTGGAATAGCCCCAGCTATGTCAAGGAAGTTTTGAAGTGTGTTTTCATATACTATAAAACTGACATTTTCTAAATATGTTTATTTTCATCACATAAGATGTTAAGTCAGCATTCTGTTTGGGAAAGGGAAGAAAAAAAGTGAAGCATCAGCTTCCAGAGGAAATATTGGAACACTTTGATTAGAAGATGAAAAGTGAATTTAGGCCACACCAGTGAGTGGAACCTACATGTTGTATTATTTTCCACTGAGTAAAGAGGACACACACCAAAAAACTCTTGAAACACTGTTTAATGCTATTCCAGAAATTATATTAGACTGGTGTTCTTCAATGTTCTGACATTTTGGAAAGCAGCTTGTTTTTCTTCTTTCCATAATCATTGAAATAACTCTAAGCAAGCTACTGTGCATCATATCACTCACTTTAGTAATTTGCAGGCATTTAAAATTACTGAAAACAGTGCCACCCACAGAGAAGACTGGTGTTGAATTATGCAGAGGCAGCCACATATTTCAGTCTGAACAAGGAAAGTAAGAGACATGTTGGATATTAAGAAAACATATCAGGTTCAGAGGTCTGTAATTAATCTTGTCAGTGCACAAAGCAGGCTAGTCTGTGTGCAGTAACACATCATCTTGGAGCCTTTTCTTCTGCTATGAATGTACAACCAACCATGGACATGTGGGATTTGAATCCACTAATGTGATTGGACATAGTCTTGGTTAGGTTCTTAAAATTCTACTAAATTCTTAGAAGTATTAAATATTTATATCATTTTTTCATAAATATTGTACAAAACCCAGGCAAATAAAACGCATTTTGCTTAGCTAGTCTGCAATATACACAGATAAAACAGGTATTTCTACACAAGAGTTACATCCTGTTGTCAGTGGAAGAAGAGAAATTTGCCCTGCAGTTGTCTCAGTTGTCCGATTGATGGATAGAAAAGTCAATATAGTACCCATAAATATACTTTTAAAATGACACTCTCCTTTTTTCATACAACAAGTGAAATATCATAATTGAATACATTTAGAATACTTTTAGAACCTGTTTACAGTCAAGATACATGTAGTAAAATTGAGTGAAAATAAATAAAATAGATTTATTGCTTTTACTGACGTTGACAAATGTACGAATGCCATACATTATGATTATGATGATCCTTATAAAAGAAAAAAATGATAATCAAACAGGCTTGCAAAGGCAACTGCCATTAGCAGGGCTCTCTCTATTGATTGCATGGAGCCTTGATTGAGAAGTCCAACAGTAGGTATTTTTAAAGGAAGTTGATTTTAATGATTAAAGAGACCTTAATTTCACTCTAATGTTTCACAAAAGAAATATGCTCACTGCAAATATAAGTTTCTAGTATAAGTTCCTTAATGGGAACAAATAGATACCTCAAGAGAACCATTTATAATTAAAAAATTTTATTAACTTAAGTGGTCTACATCAGAAGGAAACTAAAACTTAAGGTTAGTGAAGACATCTAATTTTTGGTTACTGAAGAGACATGTGAGAAATACCACCTGTCTTACTTATGCTTGGCATGCAGGGAGCTTTCTGGTGTTAGAAAGCAGTTTCAGCAAAGAGTATTTAAAAAACCCAGAAAGTTTACGCAAATTAAACTAAATAAACTGACAAAAAAACCCCATAAAAATGTGATTGTGCATAGCACTGTAGTTTTGTAGGAGAAAAAAATTATTATGCCACCGTTATATTAACAAGTAGAGAATTATGCCAATTTTTCTATAAAGTTACATTTAAAATTATGCAGATTGCACAGATCAATACAGTTGTTTAATATTTTGGTTTTGTTGTGTTGGTTTTTTTTTTCTGAGAGAGGAATAAAATACCAAATTACACTTTGGAAATCTTGAAATCGTTGCCAAAGCTCTGACTTTCACAATACATCAACATACTCTGTGATGATGGTCTGGACATGACTGGAAGGTGGGCTTCTTAATGTTATGTCATTTTTCAGTGTCTCAACACTTATAGTGTTGATTATCTTAAGATGTTCAGCTTCCCATGTGAAAATATATATGGTACATTTGAGTTTTAACCCATATATGCATCCAATGAACCAGTATAAACATCTATTCACACATCTGAGAACTGTGTAAAGTAGAAAAGTAATTTTATAGTTTTTTTAATTAGCCACCAAGCCAGTAGAATCAGACTTACCTAGTCCACTAAAATTTCAAGGAAAGTTAGATTTGTTACTGATCCTCCTAATAACTGTCACTACTGAGTACCTAATAAGTCATCTGAGCCAAAATCAGTCTTTTTACAGAAGTCTCCCATGATCTCCCTCCTTCAGGATTTCCAATCATGTAGAACAGATTTCTATTTAAGTTTCTTCTCCACTTCCAAAAAGACTTGAGTGTGAACAAGATCAGAAACGTAAGTTCTCAGGTGTCATTTTCCCTGCTTTAATAGAGATAATAAAGGGAAAAGTGAAAAGATGAGGTAATTACTGCTTTTCCTAACTTTTAAAGCTAGATTTGAAAGTGTGATTTACTACCTGTTCCAATTATTAGAGTGAGTCTCAGTTGCAAGAAGAAGTCAGTGTTTCTTGCATGTACAAATTTTTGGATTAATTTCAGAATTTTTTGAAACAAGTATAAACTTCATAAGCAATGACACATTTTTATTTTAAAATTAAAACTGAACCTTGACTTAATTCTTCTGTTTGCACCCAATGATTTCAGTGGGAGTACAATTTCAGTTTCTATGACACATTGGTCTGGACAGCCACCCTTGCTCGGTAAAAGAGAAGAAAAGCTAAAGACATAAACAAAAAAAAAATTTAAAAAAAAATCTGTTTTTAAAATCAAATAATTTCTGTTGCATGAACTGGGATCAGTGCATTTTGGACTGAGAAAAGAGCATGAAAAGGAAGAGATGGGACAGTTGAGAAACAACCTAGATCCTGTATTTGAAGAAGAGAGGAGGATGAAGTAAAGTTTTTCTTCAGCAAATCCCTCAGTTTGTCAATAACTCCTGCCCATAGTAGCACTCTCAGGTTCAAAAGGGAAAACCTGCACACATAAAGTTATCCAAGTATTAAGATGATGTCAAAGACCCTCATTTGTTTGAGCCTTAAACAGCCCAAATATGATATCAAAAACTCTATAAGCCTTGAAACCCCCCTTTTTTTTATTTTATGAGAAAGGAAAGATTTTAATGACCCAATTTCCTGCTTCCACAAACATGTTTAATAGCTTCTGAGTTTTTGAACCCAGAGAAAGATACTTAATGACCTAAGACAGCAATTTAAAAAACAGTTTTAAACTTTAGTCTGCTCTGTGATGTTTCTTAGTAATTTAGTTGAAGCCTTTTTAGCTCATTAATTATTAAATGAATGTCTTTTCCTTACAACTTGGAATCTTACTGACTCAATCTATGAGGAATCTAAAAAATGCAGCTACCTTGCACATAGCCAGGATCAGAACTTATGAAGGCCAGAGGTGATTAGTCATTTTAAAGTGCAAGCATTTCCAAGTGAGATTGCTTGGTCACCTCTGGTGATCAAGGAGCTCCAATACCATGGATGGAGTCAGTCTTGATTTAAGGAAATGCCGTTCTTTAAGAAATGCATAAAGTATACCCTTAGCAGAAGCAAGAGGAAAAGCTAAATATGTGTTTAGTGTAATT
Organism: Pachyramphus minor; assembly: GCA_013397135.1. NCBI lineage: Eukaryota > Metazoa > Chordata > Aves > Passeriformes > Tyrannidae > Pachyramphus > Pachyramphus minor. The sequence continues at coordinate 26,369 of VYXB01006342.1, forward strand.
ATTTAAAGCTAAATTTTTAAACAATTTAATTTCTGAGAATGAAAATAGTTCTTTGTCTTCTTTTCACTACAGTGCAGGCGTATTGCAGAAAAGTGGATACCAAAATCATCAGATGAAATATGAGTCTTCAGATAGAATAATTGTAAAATGGATGGAGGTACATTTTAGTAGAACTGTACTGGTTTTGTAGAGTGGTTCTGTTTCTCTGCTTTTGTGCACTTTCATTGAAGTTTGGTAAGCCGCTGAAACAAAATCATAAAATCAACTCTTTAGATTACAACATTTTCATTTACATCGTAAGTTTTTTCTATGAAACAAGTATCTGGTATACAAGAAAATCTCTACAGATAACGTTCTTCACAGTTTTACTCATGTGAATGACTGGCTGTTTTAGACATAGATTTGCTGAGAAAAGAGAATAAAAGAGAATCTGGAGCTACGAGGATGTCATTTCTTCATCAGCTTCTGAAGTCCTCATGCAACTATACTAGTTTAGAGATACATAAAATTTGGAGTCTACACCCCTGTAAGATATGTATATTCAGCAGAGTTTTATATACTAAATCTATGCCTTTTTTTCATAAATAATACTTTTGCTAAAATTCAGGATGATTGAAAATATGGCATGTTAAAAAATAAATACTCTGCCTTGCTGTCCTTTCTTGGCAACTGATCTTCCTATTTCCAAATCCTTATTTCATAAAATGGACTATGTAATGACCAAAACAAACAAAAATGGAGAATGAGCTAACATTTATGCTTTCATTTTATCCGAAGCACCCTTTGAGATCACAACCCCATTCTGCCAGGCACTGAACAAATACACAAGTGGAGATACTTCTTGACCCAGAAACCACATGCTCCAAATAAAAGGAGAAATAAGAGCAATAACACATAATAGTATGATTTTTGCCATATAGTAACTCAGCTGTGGAACTGGAACAAGATGCATTTGGATCAGATCAGATCGTAGGATGTATACCCTCCTAAGACTTGTAATAAAGGACATACACCAGAAAACAGTCTAAACTAGCACAGATATACACCAATACTTCTCTACACGCAGTCCTGTGTACCACAGATTTGTTGAGCCACAAGTGGGGCCTTTGTGTTTAATATTATTGGATTATTTCTTTTTTATTCAATAAATTAACTCAAATTATTGTTTTATATACTATGGAACCTTTAGAAATGCATATTACTGATACTAGGATGAGAAAGCCAACACAGCTGTAGATATGAGTGCTATATTATCCTGGGATTTAAGTACCTTAATGTGGAACAGGACTGACTGCTGGGATCTCATGATTTTTCACTTCCTTCAAGTGTCTGAATTCCTCATCACCACACTGTGCAAAGTACCTCCTTGGTAGTACTTGATGTGATTATATAGTCAAGGATCACACTGGCATTGAACCTTTTAAAGGTTATATTTATTTAAAGAATATCTGGAATACTTCCCAGTCTATACATCTGCCCATCTAATTTGGATTTCAGCAAGTAAGGTTTTGTTGGGATGTTACAGGGATGAATAAATACCTTAATATAAATACTACACCGTTTGCACTTTCTGACAAACCACCATGGGCTGTACTTTAAAGAAAATCAGGCAGATGGCTGGGTGGTCAATAAAGATGTAACAAAACACTTCTTCTAGATATTTGCAGTTTACCATGTGCTAGTGTTTATCAATCTGTAGAATCAGCCACCTGCCAGTGGTTTGAGTGATATGACTGGCTAAGCATTGCTAAGTGCTCTGTAATAACAACAATAATACTGCCCCCAAAAAAGAAATTGTATACAAGGTATGCACACTGATGGCTTTTGCTGACAAAAAAATGCAAATTAAGGCTCATAAGAAAGCAATCGTAAGCTGTCAAAATATTTATTCATGGCAGGCATTATCTGCACAATTCAGAAACACATACAGCACTACCATATCACAAACTGCTGACAAGATGTAGAAAAGGCAATAACACTATAACATCTATGCACTTTATTCGTTACTCTGCTGAGGTAGAAGTACATGCATACATTTTCAAAACTAGTTATATAGCTGATTGTCAGCAATTCATTTCCTAGCATTTCTGCCGCAGATTCTTCATTCAATTAACCCCAGAACCATCAACATTTGGAGGCAAATGTGAAAAAAAAAAAAGAATTCTTGCAGCAGGCAATGGAAGCAGACATCACTTAGTAATACATATGTCCATAGGAGGACTGAGACCTCGTTAGAAAGATCAATTGGCCTAAAATCTTAAATGAACTTGTAACATTAGGTCATTCTCCTTGTTCAATTACAAATTAGGTTGTCTAGGCTTTAAAAATCTTCTTACTTCCTGTTTTGGAGAGAATTTGGCAAATTCTCTCCGTAGTCTGTTTGAATGCACTTTGGAACTTTAAACAAGTGAACAGTTTCTAATTTTATTAATAAAATTCTGCATCTATATTCAGAAAAGCAGAAGAATTTTTATTTCACATCATTTTTTCTGAACCTTTCAGCATTACCAGTGATATTACTGGATGTTAGTTATTATGCGATACCTCAGTGATGTGTAATAGAGGAATTTTTTTAATGGGTAGTGTACAATGACACCATTGCTAGTTTCAATGTCCTCTTGAGATGCTGTGTCCCATAGCATGGTCTAGGATCCTTGTGCTAGAATGCACTAAAGTCAAATATTTTTTCTACTTTTGAGTAATGGTTTTTGCACTCACAGTATATGCAAGTATTGATAGACTGATAATCAGTGACAAACTCATGATACTCCAATCTATTTCTTTTCAGATTACACTGAGGATAAAAAGAATACTGCGCATCTTCATCTACTCTCACAGAATCAAAGAATCATAGAATGGATAAGGTTGGAAAGAACCACAGTGGTACAACTTCTCCACCCAAGCACAATTGTATAGGACTCTGTCCTGTACAGATGGTATACCATCTGTATGGTTCCAGATGGTTCCAGATGCTTCCTGAATGAGATATTCATATTCAGTGAGGGAGACTCCACAACCTGTTCCAGTGTTCCACCGCCCACATAGTAAAGTTCTGCCTCATGTTCAGGTGGAACTTCCTGTGCATCAGTTTCTGCCTGTTGCCTTTTTTCCTGTTGCCTGGCACCACTGAGAAGAGCTTGGACCCATCCTCTTGAAACATCCTCCCTTCAGTCTCTTCTTGATGCTGAACAAACCCAACTGCCTCAACCTTTCCTTGTAAGAGATGCTCCAGTTCCCTAATCATCTTTGTCACCCTGTGCTGGAACTAGTTCTGGAGCTCCATGTCTCTCTTCTACTGAGGAATGCAGAACTGGACACAGTATTCCAGATGGGCCTCGCTAGAGCTAAGTAGAGTGGAAGGATTAACTAACCTGAGCTGCTGGCAATGATCTTCATAATCCCTCACAGGATACCACTGACCTTCTTGGTCACAAGAACACTGCTGTCTCATGGACACCTTGTTGTCCACCAGGAAATGGAGGTGCTTCTCCTCAGAGCTGCTTTCCAACGGGTCAGCCTGCAGCCTGTACTGGTGCATGGGGTTATTCTTCCCCATGTGCAGGAACCTATATTTGCCTTTGTTGTATTTCAGACAGCTCCTCTCTGCCCATCTCTCCAACATGTCTAGGCCTTTTTCAGGGGCTGCACAGCTTTCTGGGTTATTGGTCACTCCTCCCAACTTTGTGCCATCAGCATATTTCCTGAGGAGATACTATTTCCTCAGAATAAGGAAGATTACAGAAAAAAAAGTCTATGAAAGTTACCTATATAGGTAAAAGCTAAATTCTTCCATAACAGTCTTCATAACAGATGTTGAGATTTTTCCAGTGGCATAAAATCAAACACAGTACATACAGGTTCATTTAAATCTGCATTCCCATATTCTTTGCTCAATACAGGTTCCCTGTGCAAACACTGTTCAGCTGCCAAAAGCAGGCACAACATGTTCAAATGGAATCTTGAGAAACATAGGAATAAATTAAAATCTTTGTCCAGGCATACAGAAGTCTAATTATTATTATTATTATCATTATCAACCCTTCCCATTCTTGCAAAGAGACTTAGCTATAAATCTCTACCAACAGTTTAGTTCCTAAACCTTATTATATATTATTCATTACTAGACTCAAAGTCCCTAGTCAGGGTTTTATGTCTTAAAAATATACTGATGATTTTTCTCAGACGGGTAGACGGGTAAAGCCTTGATTCCATTTCTAAGTCTACTGCAGGGTAGAGGGTTCTGAGGCACAGAAAGGTTACAACCTCTTTATTTATTTTCCTGCCAGTGTTATGCTTTTTCTGCCAAACTCTGAGAATAGTCTTACACAGCTAGAGCTGAGCTAGAGCTCCCTGGTCAGAGGGAAGGCTCTCTGCATTTTCATTCTGTACATCTCTGTTAGCAGATGCTTATCTTGCTACAGTTTATGCTGCACAGATCAAAACACAACAAATAGGTCTTGAATAGAATTATCTGTTTTTCAACTCCACTGAAGAGGTCTTTAGTTTCTAATAATTTCCATATTTGTCAACTCTACTGCACCATAATAGACTCCTCTAAATAAAATGAGGATTACCCAGTATTGATCTGTTGCCTGCCAAACTGTAGCCCAGGTCAGATTGGGATAACAGAGTTGTAATTCATTGAAATGGAGGTCTTAAAATGAAATTGCAATAATACTAACTTGTTTCTGTAATAATATACTTGCATTAGAAACAGAGCAACAGTTTGAAAAATTAGCATTAAAAATGGAGTCTGGTACAGCACAGGAACACAGTGGTCAAGGACTGAAAATTTTTACATTTACAGTTTTATGCATTTGAGATGATGGGACAAACCATCTGTTTTTGCAACTTAAATAAATTAATATTTAAGTGAGATTCTACAGTACAACTACTTCATGCATAATGAAAACAACAGCACCTTAATGAGCATCTTATTTTTACTTTATTATCTTTCTCTCCTGTAGAAAAAAAAGGGAGTTTAATTTACGTTGGTGATGGCTTCCTTTGCTTTGGCTGGAGCTGGACCTTATGGGTTTTAGGGTGGCTCTTATATCTAGTCTGAAATCATGACTTTATTCATACAAAATGTTTACCTCATTATCTACAAAAAATGAACAAAATGTGTTTGTGTTCTGGATTTTGTTTACCTCTAGGAAACAAAATGGGATTTGAGAGAAGGAAATACAAACAGTTAAAATTTGCGTAAAATGAAGAGGGTTGGCAACGAACGATGAGAAATAGAACTGCATTCACAGAACGTGATATGTCCACAAATACAAGGTTAGACTTACCTTGCAGGTTAGACTTGCCTTGTGCTATCTAAGCCTAAACAGAGAATTTCCTACAAGGAAAATGTCACGTATCTCCTCTATGGCAGTTTCCAAAATAAGCTATTCCACAAGTGAGGTTTAGGGATCCAGGGAAGAAAGTATTATTGTACCTTATAACACAGTTATAAGGTACAACCAGTTGGAGTGATTTTATGTTGAACTATGAGTTTGGGAAAAAGAGACAAGCAAACAAACAAAAAAGGTAATTAAGGTTATAGAAAAAGAATAAAATTTTAAAAAAATTGTTAATATTTATGACAAATTAAGAAGAGAGAAGACCCAGAAAGCTAGGAAAATACAATAGGAGACAACATCAAAGAAAATAGAAAAGGAAAAATGGTAGAAAAGGTTTTTAGCCAAAAGGAAATTTAGAAGAAGGAGCAATAGTCTGACTCCTTCACAGTACAGAAGCACCCTCTGGACAGTGAACTGAGGACAACAACAGAGCAACTAATAAGGAAGCACATGTAAGGAGTAGGAGCTTAGTTAAATTTTGGAAAATAGAAAGATTACCATAAGCATCTCTACAGCTTTTGCTTGAGGTGCTTTAAAGCAGACAGTGTTCCCATGATGGGTAACTTGGAGAGACATAAGAGAACCAGGTAGGAAGAGATGCAGAATTTGGTCATATGTCCAAAGACACTCTGGGGGCAACAGAAACAATAATAAAAAATCCAATTTGTTTTACAGAAAAGCCAATCCCAGATGAATGTTAATAGGGAAAAGCTGTCTGGTGAAGTCACAATGGATATGGGTATATGGCTTTGCCCATTTGGGGCCTTGGTGGACAAATCTATTTACCCAAATCAAACAAAAAATGAAAGGGCAGAAGCTTTGTAGTGGTCCAACAGAATTCATACAACCAGATTGTTAATACGGTTTCTGAAGATTCAGCCCAAGACAAAGACCATTCTTCCAAACAGTGTCTGGGGATGTTCTGAGGTTGACCTGAGCCATGAACATTTGGAAATGTCCAACAAAGACAATAAAGACCCACCACCCCACAGTATTGTTCCTCCAGGCGCTGGCCCTGGATGCGTAGTCATCCAATAGGTGCTCATGGATCCTCACTCTCCCTGCATATCTCATCCCCAGAGACACACACAGACACACTGACAAACACATACACAAATGTGACTTCATTGATGGGTATCACACCCAGACAATACTTTCTATCTAATGCAGCACAGTTTGTTATGTTCATGTGAAAAGGATATGTGTTGTGCATACACCAAAAAAGCAGAAAGAGATTCCAAGTGATAAACATCAGCTAAGGGGGGAAAGAAAGATAGATAATATGAATATGAACACCTAAATTAGTTTCAGACTCAGAGAGCTGATACTAAGTTTCTTCAAGAAAGTAAAGTATTTAAGATAATGAAAAGCATATTACAAATGTTCTTGGTTTCATTTGTTTACTGCTTTCACAAAGTACTTCAAGGAACTCATTAATGGAAACTAATTGGAACAGGTTCTGTGTTCATGTCCAGTTTCTTTTATAATTGCTGAAGTCACTGATTTGCCATGAAACAGCTCCTATTTAATCTGTCTGATTAAAAAGGGCACTTTCTCTTGCTGTATTTATTCAAGTGGAAATGAATTGTATGCTGTCATGCACCAGGCTGCTCCCTTCATTTGATAAACCAAAGGATTAGACAAATTTAGTCAAGGGGTCTTGAGGACTCTTCCCTCCCTCTACTCAGTTCCTATTATGAGGTGAAACACTGTACTGATTATGAGACCTCTTTTTAATTTTTTGATTACATGAATTAATTGGATTGTCAGAGTGGACTGAATTAATCTTTGGTAAATTATTTTCGTGTAACTATGTTCCTTATTTGAAAGGAGCATGAAAATTCCTTTGTCCTAAAGAAAAGGTCAATACGGAATGCAAGAAAGTTTTTCATTCATTCTTTCAGGATGAAAATGAAGTGTGTGTGTCTGGAAAGCCTTGGTGTGATACTGTCTAACAAATAATTTAAATATTAACAACTGTGTGAAGTGGAATAGAACTACTGGATTTATTTGACAGTGCACTTTGCCACTGCTATTGCTGCAAAACTGGGAGGGAGCATAGGAGGGTCATGTCTGAGAAGCTTGTGAGGTTATCATCAGGGCAATTCAGAAAATCTACACTGTGGCCAAGCAAACTCAGGCTTCAGGTGTGCTGTTTGCACACAAAAGCCATGCATTGCAATCATTTAGGGAAAGAAAAGCCTTTCACATAAAGATCTGCAGCGGGATGCACCAGAGGCATGATAATGTACTGTCCTTTAGTACCTGTGTACTTTTGGGATACTCTTGGGACCCTGAAGTCCTCTGCATCCAGCTGCCCTTTGTGTCCTCACAGCTCTGCTCTGTACCATCCTCACAACTTCTGCACTGTGTTTCCACCTTGGAAACACAAACCATCAGGCTGAGGCTGCACAGCAGCTTTCAGCATGACCCGAAATCTGGGACAGGAACATACAAAAATGTCAAAGTCACTATGAAAACATGAATGGGTAAATACCTGTCATTATATCACAGCTTGTGGACATGATCTCTGAAATACAGAATAAGTGATTTGGCAGTGGTAAGAGAAAAAAAGAACTAAGAAGGAAGGAAAAAAGGAAGGAAGCAAGGAAGGAAGGAAGGAAGGAAGGAAGGAAGGAAGGAAGGATGGAAGGAAGGAAGGAAGGAAGGAAGGAAAGGAAAAGAAAGGAAGAGAAAGAAAGAAAGANGAAAAAAAGAAGGAAGGAAGAAAGATTCGTCTGTTTTATACTACCAAAGAACAAAGGAAAATGGGCAGGTGGAACAGAAAATCTGTAACAATTTCAACCAAATTTAGGTGCCACAAGAAGAAATAACGTATTTTTTTTGCTTGCTTGTTTGCCTTTCTGCACCAAAAACCCCCCAGAAAGTCTCCTTGCTGGTAAATCAACAGATGTGTTTTTCTAGGAAACAAACATATACTACATTTTCTGAAAGGGAAAGGTTTCCCTTCCCAGAAAAGAAGTCATGAGTTTTGTAGCTAAAAATGACAGCAGTTGCCGGTCCAAAAAGTGTTGACACTTGCAAAAGCATCTGGGAGTCCACACAAAGAAAGAATAATACACTTTTTAGAGATGAGTTGCCTGCTGCAGTGATGGGTGACCTACCAGTTAACATGCCAAGTATGAATTACAAAGGAGTTAATGTTAGTTTTGGCAGAATGCCTTAGTGTCAGTGTGATTTGATAAATTACTTGCTCTTGTTAAAGTAAAAGGCCTTATCTTAACTTTAAAGACTCAGTTTACTCCAGTATGGCAAATGTACTTAGAATATCACCTCTCCTCTTTCAAGTGTCTTATCAGTATCCCAGACACTGACTCCTGGAGACAAGAAGTCTGCAATATTAAAGCTGACTCATTTCTGAACAGGACTAAAATTTAAGCTTTCCAGGAACTGGGGGTGGTTGTGTTTTCTTGAAGATGGAGTGACCACCAGACCACCAAGGTGAACTCCTGTGACACCAATCTAATCAGCTGTCACTCTTTACAGCAAAAAGGACAGATATAGTAAAGACAGATATAGTAAAGCAACTCCATTCTCTTCCAAACACTTGTGATTTTTTTCCTCCCTTTGCAGAAAATTGGATAAAAAAGCTCAGACATTTAGTGTTTCATTCTGCTTATTTTCAGAATAGCTTCATTGCATACACAAATCCTGACAACTGGCAAATGTTTGCTTAGGTGTGTTTGGCTACTGTTATACAGCCTTCATTTCCTTAGGAAGCCATCTCAAGTGTGACTATGCTTCTCCTTGCAAAGTTTATTGTGTAAGTGCATCTTCCATAACTTTAGACAATCGCAATTTATTTGTAAGGTTAGATTATAAAGAGTAGACCTTATGTCTTATACTTGCTTATATGGCTTTTCTCCTTGCCTTAAGGGTATGGACAGAAGCCAAACCATAACCAGTTTTCCTGTTCAACATTTGGAGGTACCAAGTCTGCAATGCATCATCTCCTACTGAGATTCTTTTTGAGAGAGCCATTAACAATTTTCTGTCCCTGTCCTCATTTCTACCTATCCTGCCAAATTCTCCCACGAACAGATCTTCTTCTATTTGTGCTCTTCAGATCCCTCCCTCAGCAGCGTGTCAGGCCATGCATGAAGGTCATGCTTAATATTTCCAGCTGCATGTTTGTAGGAACCTTGGGGCAGCTAAAGCTCCTCCTCAGGTGAGGTGGAATAGCTATAGCTTTTAGGTAGTTTGGGTATTTCTATTACAAATCAGGCAAAAGGAGGAAATACTCATGGCTCTTAAACCTGCAGAAAGAAGCCGTCCCTTGATGTAATCACAAGCCAAGTTTTACACCATTAGCAACAAGCTCTGATGTTGTATAACTTAAAACGCACTGATGATTTCTAATTCCTTGGCTGCAGGAGAAACTTCTAACAAGGCTCTCCCTGCACTCTCTTGTGGGCAATAAAACTGAGTGAGTTTTCAGTAATAAGCCAGTAGGCTACAGTTTGTGTTGCACTGAATCTCTCTTGCACATTTTGTCTGTTCTTAGGGCAAATTTGACTCTTAGACCTTATGTAATTCCACCAAAATCAATTGGACTGCCTGATGAGCAATTCAGAGCTGAATTTAAGCCTCTGAGACACAACTGATCCCTAACTAATTAACCTACAAACATTGCGCATTGACAATTTGCCAAGGTGTAGTCTCTACTGAAGATCCAAATCCATCAACGTTTATGAAGTTTTTTCTTTTTTGGTTAAAACTGTATTCTCAGCTAAAAGCCTTTTCCTAAAATCAGTGCTGAAGTGGACCAGCATACACTGCGGAAAAGCAAATATTTGAAACATCAGATGGAAGAAAGTAAACTGACAAAGCAGTTAATAAACAGAACCATTGCGTCTTCTTTTTCCTTGGCACAGTTCATAATGTTTAATAGTGGCAAATATGGGAGGGTTACTATTGTGAAAACAGTGCATCATTTACCAGGAGAGGCTCTGGGTTCACAATACTGCAATGGCCTGCAGCTTGCACAGCTTTGACCCTCCTAAAAAATTGTTATAAATTTTGACAGGACTGTTGTAATTTAACCCTAGATAGCAGCCAAGCACCACACAGTCACTCGCTCACTCTCCCACCAGTGCAATCAGGGAAAGAATCAGAATGGTAACAGCTGGAAAACTTGTGGGTTGAGAAAAAGACAGTTTAATAGGGAAAGCAAAAACCATGCACACAAGCAAAGCTAAACAAGGAATTATTTCACTACTTCCCATGGACTTCCCAGGGAGGTGTTCAGCCATCTCCAGGGGAGCAGGACCCCATCACGTGTAACAATTACTGGGGGCCACAAGTGCTATAACTCCAAATGCTCCCCCCCCTCCCCTTCCTCTTTCTTCCCTCCACTTTATATACTAAACATGATGTCACATAGTGCGAAATATTCCTTTCATCTGTTGATGTCACCTGTCCTGGCTGTGTCTTCTCCCAGCTTTCTTGTCAGCATGGCAGTATGAAGATCAGAAAAAGCCCTGGCTCTCTAAGTGCTGCTCAGAAATAGCAAAAATATATCTATATTTTCAGCCCTGTGTTCAGCACAAATTCAAAACCCAGGCCCATACCAGCCACTGANGCAATCAGGGAAAGAATCAGAATGGTAAAAGCTGGAAAACTTGTGGGTTGAGAAAAAGACAGTTTAATAGGGAAAGCAAAAATCATGCACACAAGCAAAGCTAAACAAGGAATTATTTCACTACTTCCCATGGACAGGGAGGTGTTCAGCCATCTCCAGGGGAGCAGGACCCCATCACGTGTAACAATTACTGGGGGCCACAAGTGCTATAACTCCAAATGCCCCCCCCCCCTTCCTCCTTCTTCCCTCCACTTTATATACTAAACATGATGTCACATAGTATGAAATATTCCTTTCATCTGTTGATGTCACCTGTCCTGGCTGTGTCTTCTCCCAGCTTTCTTGTCAGCATGGCAGTATGAAGATCAGAAAAAGCCCTGGCTCTCTAAGTGCTGCTCAGAAATAGCAAAAATATATCTATATTTTCAGCCCTGTGTTCAGCACAAATTCAAAACCCAGGCCCATACCAGCCACTGAAGAAAATTAACTCTACCCTAAAACCAGCACACTGCCTTATCTTTGCATATACACAGCATTTAGCAATAAGGCAGTGAAGAGTATTATACACTCACAGGCTCCTCTGTTGACACTGACCACACTATTCATAAGACCAGTGGAAACTCATCAGAAACCTCAATGATCTGAGGAAGGATCACTAAGAGCATCAGTCGAAGACAATGTTGCTACAGGAAACATTTTATAGGCAAAGCCTGATTTTGAAAAGGGATCTCTTTTGTTACCCTTTACGGACTGAAATAAATTTATGTAGATGTTTAACAGGTAAGGGGAAACAGGGAAAAGGGAAACAGCACTTTCAAAAAGATGAAGGCAGACATAGTATGGAACACAGTATGAGGCAACTGGCACTTCCTTGGTAAAACTATTTCAGTGATTGCTCTTTGGAAATGGTGTGGGAAAAAATAGCTGTAGAATACTAGTTTTATTGCAATATTGATAATTCTTCTTCATATGAAGACCTCACTTCCTTTTAATTGCTACATACTTGTTCTTCAAAAAAAAACACACCCGCTTCTGAGTACTACTCATTTCAACTCTCTGAGCAATTTCCATCACTTACTTCTTTTCAGCTTTGACTCTGCTGCTCAAAAAAGAAATATTATATTTTAACTAAATGAGATAAGGTTACTATTTGGAGCTGTTAAGTATTCTGTAAGTGTTCAGTACAGTGTTCAGTCAAACACCCATAACCTATATTCTTTGTATATTTTTTTTTTTTTTTGTCTTTGGGAATAAATAATGATTCCTCTCTTGCTATTCAGCAACTTTAAATAAAATTCTATCATCTGGAAATTCAAAACTTGTAAACACTTGAGAAATCTAATAAACACGTGGTTTTGCCTTCAATTTAATTTTTTTATTTTCTTCATAAATTACAATTTATTGAAAGTTTTCCCAGTTCTCAGCCACGGCTTTTTATTTATTCAGTTGGTAAACGAGCAAAAAAAACCATTCTGATTTAAACACTGACTTGGTAAGTACCCTATGTCATACCTCATATCAAATCAGTCTAAAAACTATTTTTTTTTCCATAAGAATAATATTGGACAATAAAAACAGAAGAAATATGAATAGCTATTAATATTTAATAACTAATAACAGATAACTAATTTAATAACTAATTAATATTTAATATAGTCTATTCATTCTATAGCTATTTTAGGTTCACTCTCTGGGTGAGAGCTTGTTCAGCTGTCCTTGTCTAGGGTTTACAATAGGAAGCCTATGCCAGAACAGACAGCAAAGGACAGTTTTTAAAATTTTTTTTAATATGATGGTTAAAACAGATAACTGCTTTGTTCAGGCCTGAAGCTTGACAATTTTAGACCTCAGTTTGCACAACTGAAATTGTTTTGAATTTTGATACTGAAAACAGTAGATTAAAATTATTTCATCGTCTCTTATCATTGTACTGATAAACAATAAATTTTCTTTTTGTCATTCGTCTACATCTGTCTCACATGCCTAATCTTGAAGCGATCTGCCTGTAAACCAGGTTATTAGTGATATCTTTATCCCCATTTCTTCTGATGTAATAGTCCTATTAATACCAAATGTAGCCATTTTTAATATTTATACAAATTCCACTCTGAGTTAACATGCTTTGCCCCCAGATTTGAAAAGGGTGAGCTGAGAAAAGAAAAAGAAAACAAATAATATAATGAGAGGAAGACTGTTAATACAGATGTACAAGAGTATTAAATTCAAATAAAATATTTACAGAGGATAAGCAATGTTTTTGGTACACTATGCAATTTACATTACAAGTAGGAGCAACTAATCTTCCACACATCGTGGCTTGTAGTAGTGAAACATGCACACAGCAATGGAAGGAAATAGAATCTTCATCAGGAAACTGTTTAAAAATAAATGGGTGAATATAAATTATCTATTTGTATCCAAGCTCCTGTAGACGTAAAATTAAAGCCAAAAAGCAAGATGCTGTTGAACAATATCACTTTCAAGAACTGATTTATGTTGGGTTTTGTTACTAGAGTTATCCCCAGCTTATGAGTTCTGCATAACAGCAACAATATCAACCTAACAGCAATGAAGATTTCTGCTTACTTAAATGGCTACTTACTTAATTTTCTTTTAACAGTGTTGCTTATTAAACACAAGTTGCAATTAAACACAAGTGCACATTAACTGCTATATAGATGCTATTAATTTTTCTTTTCCAGTTGGTAGTTCAAGAAAAATAACCAGGCTGCTCTTGTAAAGATTACCGTGTGAGTATATGATTTTTTAACATGCTGACAATTTCGAGTAAGTGAGAATAAAATTATTTCAGTTGGCATAAACATATGTTAAACTGATATATGTATTTTACCATACATCAAATTTAAAAATAAAGCACCTTGAAAAATCAAAACATTTTTGTATGAACACAGATCCTTTTTGACCTGTGAAAAGTCCTCAATTTAGGGAAAAAAACAAACAAAAAACCAACAACAACGACAACAACAAAAACCACAAAAAACCAAAACCACAAAATGGAGAAGCCTGCTTAAAACTCTGAAAAAAAATACGTTCTAAAACTAAAGGAACTATTCCAAGTACAAAAAAAATGGAGAAGCCTGCTTCTATCCAGTTTTTCGAGTTCCCTTGAGTTTACACCAATAAAACCACAGAATCGCAGAATGGTTTGGGTTGTAAGGCACCTTTAAAGAATATCTAGTCAAATCCATCTTGCGATGGACAGAGGCATCTTCCACTAAAACACATACTATCATAATAAAATAAACAGAAAATTCAAAATATTTTAGAAACCAGTAAAGGCTTATGCTTCAATGAAATTTCGCAGTACAGTATGTTGCCAGCTCTAGCCACAAAAATACATATACACTGAGTGATTGCACCTAATATACACATATTCTCTTCCCAGGGCAGAAGGTCTTTCAACCCAAACCATTCCATAATACAATGATTCCTTTATTTTGTGATTCTGTTATTCTACTCTCTGATTGTTCCAAGCAATTTCCTTTTTGAGAGTTTATGCAGTAGGGGAGTTAAATTGCACAATTGATGATACAAGGTACAGTTTTAATACTTTCTTTATTTAATCTAGATTCAAACTGTTGAAAGCTACCCAGGATCTCAGCTTTGCTAGTGCTTGAGCCTAGAGTCATTTTATTGAGAGACTGCTCCTACATGGCAATGATCCAGCTGTGACTTCCTGAAGACCTTCACAATCACAGGTGTGAGCCTCTAACCTCTGAGCTAACAACCACCTTCCAAATATTGCCTTTGCTCTACAAGGCAGCCTGAAGGGAATAACAGTGGCATTTTTGTTATCTTATAATAAATTAGCTTTTCTTTTATTTGAATTAACTTGAGAAAGTTCTCCTAGTCTTGATACAAATTTATGTCCCTCAATTATCTGCAGAAGATGATAAAAATTACTACTTGCCTATTTCAGCCAATATTTTCTACTTTTTTATTTATTTTGCAAATGCAAAGGCACCTAGATCTTTAACAAATCTTTCCAATTTGAACTCTTTACCGTTGTGGCTAGTAAAGCTGGTAGGAAAGGAGATGTATAGGCTCACATTCCTATGACTTCCCATTCTACTCAGTGGAAAAGTCAGAGCTTTCATGAAAAAAAAAAAAAAAAAAAAAAAAAAAAAAAAAAAAAAGGTTTTCTGTTCAATTTAAAAAAAATTTTTTTTTTGTAGAGTATGTGGGGGGGTGGGGGGGGGGGGGGGGGGGGCGGGGGAGGAAAGGCCCTTTCCTTAGCCAGAACTGGCTGTTCTGTCCCAAGTATGTATTGTTCAAGTTTTTGCACTGAACTCGACAAAGTTCTGTGAATGACAAAATCCTACTGGGAAGAGCCCACTACAGAATGTCATCAGCACCAACACATCTTCCAATCCATCTGTATGTAGTTGGTGGTTCTTCCCCACACTACAAATAGTTTTCCCTTATGGAGTTAAAGCTACAGTGAACACTTTATTGAAAGAGCTTTTTGCTTTTTTTTCCCAGTATACACATAAATGCCTAAAGTTTGATGCCAATTAAAATAATAAACAAACGGCATAAACTGTATAGATTAGAAAAGGATATAATTGCCCTTTTTAGTCATTGTGGTTGTCTTGCTACAGGGAAGAGATAAACTAGACAGGGAGAGACAAACTAGACTGGAATTCATTTTCACCTCCCATGGTGAAATCTTTTATTGTTGTTTTTCTGTGCTACAATGATGTTAGACAAAGCCTAAGTCAGAACAAAGCAATAATGCTGCATTGATGCATTCCCAGAATCGAAGCCATAGGCAAGCAACACTACTTACTGTCAGGCCCCAATTCAAGCCTCCTTACAGCCCTCTGGGTGTTTCCAGACTAAATAGCTTTGAAAAGGGGAACAGCACATTAGCAGTCCCTCTGAGACAATCTGAGTAGAGTTACTGTGTAAAAAACACAGTTTAAATTATGTTAATAGAGCTGCAAGCTGCAAAGAAATTATTTATCAGAACTAGTGCAAGACCCTAGAGTTTATGCATTTTTTACGTGCAGTCCCGAGTCTCTCATACAAACCTTTATATGTCACCAGCAAAAAGCAATCTGTCATTTATGTCATTTGGGCTTTAACCGGCTGTGTTCTTTAACTCCATTCATACCAGGGCTTCTCTGTGTCTGTTCCACAGGGTCATCAATCCACTGTTTGTGCCACAAATGCATCAAAACTTTCAGTTCCATCCCAGCATGGCTATGACATTCTGTGAGTCATGATCTCTGGTTATATTCAAGGCCAGGCTGGATGGAGCTTTGAGCAACCTGCTCTAGTGGAAGCTGTCCCTGGCCATGGCAGAGGAGTTGGAATCAAATGATCTTCAAGGCAAACCATTCTATGACCCTATGATTCTATGTGTGATGGATGGCATAGACCATGGCCATCCTCAGTTCTGAGACATGCAAGGTAAATGCTTCAAAGGAATTGCTGCAGTTCCTTTGGTATCACGTAAGTCAGAAGCAGAACTTGGCCTTGGAGCACCAACTACAGTATGAAATGACATTTGGTCAAGCCCAGTTTTCTCCCAGTGAATGTGT
>VYXB01006348.1:0-68051 GCA_013397135.1 Pachyramphus minor
TGGCCTTAAGAGTTTCTCCCAAGTTGGGGGAAATGTCCGGTTCAGTTTTCACTGGTTGTTGTGGAATGTACTGAATTGCTGAGTCTTGAACTACACGGCTGGTACTGAAGAGAGTTTGAAAGTGTTCANAAGAGAGTTTGAAAGTGTTCAGACCATTCGTTCAGAATGGAAGCTTTATCTGTGAGAAACATTTGGCCGTCTGCACTGAGTAGAGGGCTTTGAACCCCATGTGTAGGACCATACGCTGTTTTCAGAGCCTCATAGAATTCTCTGTAGTCACCTGTATCTGCGCATAATTTAATTTTTTCTGCTAGATTGATCCACCACTTGTTCTGGATGTCACAAAGTTTCTGCTGGAGTTTGCTGCAAGCAAGACGAAAGGCTGCTTTACTTACCTGACAAGATGGATGAGCAAAGTGAGCTTGGTGAGCAGTTCTCTTCTTTCTCAACAATTCCTGGATCTCTTGATTGTTTTCATTGAACCAGTCCTTGCTTTTCTTGAAGGAGAACCCTAAGGATTCTTCAGGGCACTGCAGGATGCTGGTTTTAATATGTTGCCAGAGCGATTTGGGAGAGGGATCTATGGGATGAAAGTGAGTAAAGTAATTCTGTATCCTCAGTGGCAGCATTTGAATGAGTTGTCATCCTGCAGCAATGAGAACTGGTCAATGCTCAAATACAGTCATGAAAAGCACATAGATTCCTTCCAATTAATAAAGGAGCAGTGAGCAGAACTGAAAGTAGTATACAACTGTATAAATAATGGTGCTTCTCATGTCTTAAACACAATATGGTATTCTTGATATCCCACCTTGATATATAAGGAATGGTTATTCACAAACCTTTCTAATATGAAAGGTTAAGAGTAAAGAATGAAGATATCAAGCTTGAAATTATCAGCTTTAAAAAGAGAACCAAACTGAACTTTTTGTGTAAAGCAAGGTGAAAAGTATGAATGATGTGAAAATGAAATTTCCGTATGAACATTAAATAGAATCATTGGCTGGAATCAAACACAATGATCTAGTTACAGCCTGTGGCTCCATGGGTCCCTATATTATTGTAGGTTTTGTAGTGACCCTTTTTTAGACAGAGTTTAAAGCAGCTTTTGGTCTGTCACAATGAGGAAGAAACAAGTTCTCTTCCTGTAGGGATTTAGACATTATTGCTTCAGGAATTGCCATCTTGTGCCCTCAAATAATAACTCATTTACTGTCAGCTGCTGTCCTTCACACTGATAATAGGACTGTGATCACAGCCTTCATTACTCTCTGCATTCTTAGCCATAGCTCTGACAATTGCCATTTGTTTTTTATCTGAGATTGGACAGTTGGTGGTTCATGTGTACATGTTTGTTTCCTCAGACTGACATGCATTTAATTTAGTTCTGGACTTTGTTCAGCTGCTTTGTTTTGCTGAAATGCTCTAGAGGGTGAGCCTACAGCCACAAATCTTTCCAGGTTTGTGTTCAATTTGCAAATCCTATATTTGTAGCAGGAAGAAAGCTCTCTCTTTTCTCAGTGGGAGTGTTTGTCAGACCTTTTTTGGCAACAGCAATAAGTAGTTTATGGTCAATTTCATCTAACACTGGCCTCCCATAAATAAAGATGTGAAACCTTTTACACTGGTAGGCTAAGGCCAAAGAGGCTTTTTCTTTTTGCGCACATCAACACTTACAGATTTCAGACACTAAAGGAAAAGAAGATATTGGTCTCCAGTTCTGGCAATACTGTTAAAAACAACTCCTAGGATCTGAGAAACTGACTGAGATCTTAATTCAAGAGATTTTTTCATTGAAAGTAGGGGTTAACACACATACATTTGTATTGGTTTATCTAGATGTTATCAAACTGAATTTGCACTCAGAGGAATCTCTTCATTGCTTCTTATAACTGCTCTTATTGAGAAATGCAAGATAAACACTGGCTTCCAAATACTGTGAATTTTTGTGGAGTTCTCCTTTTTCCCTTATATGTTGTTTTCCTTTGTTTATTTGTTCTTCTGTCCCTTAAATGTCTTTCTTACTATATTTTGCTCTCCTGTTTTCCACTCTCTCTCCCCTCTTTTTGAGCTACCAAAAATACTTCATTGTGTTTTCCTAATACTCCTCCAAATTAGAATCTCATTCAGGTAATATCCCTTTATATCATCAAAAGTAGATTCTTTATGATAAAGCTGTTACCAAGCACAGAATAAATTACAGTCCAAGGAAATTAAGTCCTGCAAGCCAATGGAGTACTTTTGGGGATTGGGGTATGTTTGGTTTTGTCTCCTTTTTTTAAGTAATAGACTCACATAACGTAGTTTCGTAACAATAGTTTCTCAGCCATTTCTTCTAGACTTTCTCATCTCAGTTACAAGAAGAAAATATCCTATACTTTTCCCCTTCTATTTTGGATGCATGTATGAGCTCTTGTCTTATACAGTGAAAAGGGAATGAGCCTTGACTGCTCAGTCAGAGAGCAAATGACTTGAATAACTTATCCAGTATCTCTTGAGGAGACCAGTATGGACATCGAAGACTGATGCTGCATAATTTGGTAGATATTTGAGTTCTCTTTTCTCTCAAAAACCTCTTTAGATATGTTTCTAATTTTTCTCTGTCCTCTATTGTTCTATTGAGTTTATACTTCACATGAAACAATAGACAAGAGCATATTGTTAACCCTATATTGGGCATTTTCTACATAGTGCATTTTTTTCTCCACCATTTGTTGTCCAGGGTATTTCTCCTTAAATTTAATTCCCTATGCCTGACCATTCATCCCTATGAACATTCAAATACAACTGGCTACTCTGACATTCAAAGCAACTTTGTGTCTGTCATAGCTTGTTTTCCAAAGTAATTTCTTGAGAACTCCAGTTTTGATGTCTATTCCTTCAGTCGCTTCTGAACTGTTTGATTGTTTTTGTCATCAGATGACTGGAAAGGTTAAGTTCTTTCTCTTACTCGAAGGCAGAATCAGTTATATCTATACTCTTCCTGTTGGATGCTTGCCTGGTTTGCCCTAAAATGTTTCCTAATGAAATTCTACAGTTTCTGCAGGCAACCTCTTGTAATTTACCATTCTTACCTTTACAGTCTTCTCTGCAGCCTGACCTGAAACTCGCATGAATCAGTTCTACTCTGTTATTTCTCCTTCTAATGATTGTGAGTGTGAGGAACGTATTCTAAAGAAGATTTTTAAGTATTTTAACAGCACTGTTTAACCACTTGTTCAACCTGGTTGATTTTTTCCCCTGCCAGTAGACTAAAACCAGCACTAGTTTCTTTAACCTGCCATTGAATTCTTATTTTTACCCATTTGAGTCTCTTTATTCACATCTCGACCTTTCCAATTGGCTATACCTTTCATTGAAGTATATTTGTAGATGCAATACTTTGAGGCCATTCCAAGGTTGGATAAGACCGGAGGGCTATATCCTATATCTGATAGGCTGTATGCCCATTAATGCCTCCCACTACACAAGGTCTTTACACAATGTTATTCTGGCATGACATTGTTGATGGGTAGACAGTTTGGGTTTTTTAAAGTTCTATTGTAATAATCTTTCTATAATTCTGTTACAATTGATTTTCACTTGCTTCTTGAATTATAATCTCTTTACCCTCAAAATCAGATATCTAATTTGCTAAGAACCTTTTGAATTGGGTACTTCCACTGTACACTGTGTTCCTCCTAGTCTGGTGCCATGAATAGTGTTTATTAAGCATATGGTATATTCATTCATCAAGTTGTTATTGACTGTATAGATTGATACTATACCTAAGGAGGAATCCTGTAATGATACCCTCATTTTTAGCATTAAGTTGTCAATAAGTACTTTGAGAAAGTGTTTCTAAAAACCTGTGCAGTTTTGGTATATTTCTCTAGACCTTTTAGTTATTCCTGAGCTGGGCAACAAAAATGCTATCTGAGGTAAATACTTACTAAAGGTAAGATGCGTAAAAGACCACTTCATCTTTCCACAAAACCTGTTTCTCTGTCAGAAAAGGAAAATAAATTGGTTTGATCTAATCTGCTTATGATATGTCCACAGCATGCCATTTATGTCCCTATTCTTTTTCTAGGTGTTTTTAAATAATATGTGTGGGCATTTGAATGGAAATTGGAATCAAGATTGAGTCACCCTTTTTTTCTTTTTGCTTTTAAAGGATATTTACTGTATTTCACCTCACTAGACTTTTCGTACCTTACCCATCCTTCAGAGATGAACAATATATTCCACAGGTCATCATTTAATTACATGACAAAGACAAAAAAACCCTGTCTTCCAGAACAACCTGTTCCAGTACTTACTACTGTCACGGTGAAATAGTTTTTGCTGTTGTTCAGTCTGGATCTTCCAAGTTGCAATTTATGGTTGTCCCTTGTTATGCTGTCTGCCAGTACTGAGTTATTGTTTGTTTATTTAGAGAGTGTTTTTTCTGTTAAGAAGATTTTTATGGATGGAGTTTCTCTGTCTGCCTATGTCTGTCTCAGGCTTAAAAGCAGAATTTTTTCCTTGCCTTTCAATGGAAAACATAACTGAAAAATACCAATAAACCCCTCAAATACAAAAAGCCATGTATTTACACATTTGATTTTGTCAATATTACCTATAGCAAGTGTTTCTTGCACTACAAGTGACATAAGAAATGTGTTTCATAAACTGTTGTGAGTTTCTGTAGGCTATTATATTATGAAAGGTAAGCCTAGGTTTATTGAGAACTTATTCATAATTTCACAATACTGATTACTTTTTCTGTGACAGTTTTTCTCTGTCCTAATTTCTTTTAACCAAGAGATTGATCCAAAGACAACTGTGATTTTTATTTAAGTTGATTTGGTATTAATTTAATTTTTCATAAAGGCTCCACAAATTCCAGTAAACTGAATTTGTGTTCCAGTGCTATGCTTCTAAGTTCGCCAAGTAGAACCACCTATGCTGTGTTACCCAATTATGTGAAAAGAAAACAGTAGACCAGAAAAATACCTTCCTCCCTTTCTCACAACCATACTGGTGCTGCCTGATTTGATCCTGGGATTTTAAAGCATTAAATCTCTGATTCAGGGAAGTGCTTAAAGTAATGTATAACTTGAATTATTTGAGTAGTTGCAATTATGCTCAGCACAAGAGGTGAAATTGAATTTTTGTCCTGAGAGGTTTGTCGTATTTATACACTACAGTTTGTTGTATTCAAACAGAACTATATCAGCTCAAGAGAAATCAGTGTTTTGTCTGCATTCCAGTTTCCCCACACCTTCAAATGGAAAGCAAATCAAAAAGTAGATCATAAATTTAAATTTTTTGATGTGCAAAGTTTAGTGCCAAAAGTGTTTTTTAAAACCCAAGATGCCTGGTCTTAAATTAAAGAGAATATTTTTCACAGCTTTATCTATTACAATATAAGCAAGTCTTAGTTCACGCAACACTAACTTAGAGATGTTTTCCTAAGGAGAACTGATTAAAATATTTGTTTTCTTGTGCATAGTGTCATTAGTAAGTCACATATAAAGTCTATTAAGACCTATTAATTTTCTCATATTGCATATCATAATGCATGTATGTACTCTAGATGATTTGTAAAAGTTCATGTTGAAAAAAATAAATGTGTGATATGAAAAATAAAACAAATACCTAGATCTTTTCATGAATGCTTTGATTGTTATGAACTAAGCTCATAGATAAATTATAAACTATTATTATTATTACTATTATTATTATTATTAAACAAATTGTACTTTCTCTAGGCTATTTTAGCACTGATTACACAAAGTTCATACTTGAGAAGACTTATGGGTAGGAAGGTAACACAATAGCTGCAGAGAAGCCTGTAATCCGTATATGACAGTATTTCTGTAGCTCATGTATCTATGTCTGAGCTGATTCCGTTTGCACTGTGCAACAGTGCAAGGCATGGAAGAAATAAGCATCTTACGGTCATGATATTGACTTTAAAGGTGGTGTAACTTTAGATAATTCTGTCTTCAGATAATCTAATTTTTTATAACTAATTCCTGATTTTACTGCAAGTGACAGCAACAATATTGAAGGCCTTAGCGAAAAGGTAGTCTTCTCTCTCTGAATTTTCAGAACCACAAGTTATGGGAAGTATTGAATGTGTTATAAAAAAACCCGTATCTGTCCATCATAAACCCCATGTGGCTGAATTGGATTTTTTAATGGTTGTGGTAGTGGTTATGGAATTGTATGCAGGCATATAACTGCTATATTTTTTTCTTTAATGTCCTAGTACTTTAATTTAACTGTGCATGACATGGCATAGCCAAAACTGGGATAAGTCTGCAAAAAGTGGGTCTAATCCAACTTTTCTCTAAAAAACTTTTTTTTTCAGTAGCACTCCCCAGAAATGACATTGTCACATCCTGGTTACATCAAGCAGTGGAATGAAAAACAGTTTACCTGAAACCTCTGGGAAAACAATAAAACAAACTTATCAAAATAAATCTCTTCTAAAATGTAACTGTAAAGCAAAGGTTTCTCTTCTTTCTGAAAAATGAAAAGTTTCCTTGAATTTGCATTTAAAAAACAACAGTGAAATAGTAACAGGGCTTGAATATCTCTCGGTAAGAAATGAAAATACAGGTACAGATCCTGGGGCTTCCGCATGGAAATACACTGCATTTTGAAAAAAAGTTTTCCTTTGTTGTTCTTTTGTTGTCATCTTCTGAAGACACTTTGCTATTTCTGTTTCAATGGGAACAATAGTTCTAATAGGTTTTCAACAAACATAAGACTTCTGTCAAGGACTAAGTGAAAGGAAGGGAAAAAGACTACAGATGTAGATATGGATCTGATCTATCTACAAAAGCTATAATGTAATTTAGATACTTGGTATCTGTGATAAAGATGAAGGAAGGCATGCTAAGATATTAGCTCTAATCAGGAGAATTAAAACTAGTCATATTCCTAGATGGAAGAATTAGAGTCTAAAGACAATGGCCCAGATTTTCAGCTGAAGCAAATCAGATAAGATACTACTGTATCTTATTTTTTAAAAAAACTCTGATTTTGTGAAAGTAGTAAGGTGCATGCTTAAGTTATTTTCAAAAACTGGGATGATACTTAGCCAAAACTAAAGTGGACTCAACAAGATGTGCTGTATTTAGCACATTGAAGGGCCTGCAAATAGAACAAAATAGGGATGAGTGGTTTCCTTTTCATTAATATATAAATGTATTGCACACACTGTATGCATAAAAAGAGTATATTTATATAATATATACATTTTGTGTTATATACATAGCATATATTTATGTATGTGTGTATATTTCAAAGCTTTTTTCTAGTCCCAAAGAACTAAAATTTTGACATGTAACCATATATTTACTGTTTAAAATGTTCCTCATTTCGGAGGGAAAATGATAAACAAATTCTACTGTATGGTAAAATTATTTTAAAAAATCTTGGGATGAGACTTTTCATAGTGATAGATGCACAGTTTTTTAATTCATTTTTAATAATAGATATGGACTTTGAAGAATAGAATCATAAAATCATAGAATCTTTTACATTGGAAAAGGCGACTAAGCTCATCAAGTCCAACCGTGAATCTAGCACTGCCAAATCCACCAGCAAACTATGTCCCTATGTGCCACATTTACATGTCTTTTAGATACCTCCAGGGATAGTGACTCCATCACTTCCCTGGGCAGCCTGTTCCAATGCTTGACAACTCTTTCCATGAAGAAACTTGTCGAAAAGCCAATCTAAACCTCCCCTGCTTCAACTTGAGGCCGTTTCCTCTTGTCCTCTCATTAGTTGCCTGGGAGAAAAGGCTGACTCCCACCTTGCTACAGACTCCTTTCAGGAAGTTGTAGAGAACAGGAACGTCCCTACTGAGCCTCCCTCTCACCAGGCTAAACGACCCCACCTACCTTAGCCACTCCTCATAAAATACTAGTAAACTACTCTATTTGGTTTTTGTGACAAGGTTTCGGTGGCAGGGGGACTACCAGGGTGCTTTATGTGAGAAGCTACCAGAAGCTGCAAACTGGCTCCAAGATGGACCTGCCCCTGGCCAAGGCCGAGTCCATCAGTGATGGTGGTGGCACCTCTGGGATAACGTAGCTAAGAAGGGGAAAAAAACTGCTGTCCGACAGCACCTGGGAGAGAGGAGTGAGTTTTTCTGTAAGTGGGTGTGTGTTTTGCCAGTGTGTGTATAAAATCTAAACTAATTCCTTGTAAAGGTGAACTTAGTTCTACAACTTTTTTTTTCTGCTAAGTTCTATGACAGAGACTCATTTGGAGAACTCAGTAACCTTACCTTCAATGTCTCTCCTTCCTCTGGACCATATGCATATAGGCAGAGATGGAATCTTTGAAAGACTTTATTCCCTTGTTGTACGTTGCGAAATTATTCTGTTCGTCTTATTATTCTTATTTAGGGCCTCTGCCCAGCCCTTTGAAATATCTGTGATCTCTAATTTGCCAGCCCTGGTGTTCTCTGGGAGCGAGCTCAAAATCTTGCACGCAGCATGCCACGTAGCTGTCGCTGATGCTCTTTTGGTTGGCAGGGTTGGAGGGCAAGGTGGGGAAAGGATAAAAGAGAAGAAAAGTGTTTAAAATGCCTATTATCTACTTATATATTTACTCAGTATTGGTGCTTGCAAAGAGTTTGGAGAGGCCTTCACTTGGGATAGCTGATATTCCTGGAGGAACTGAAGTCAACAGCAGCTTTTTGATGACTCAGCAATTTAACTGCCATTTTTTGCTGCACTTCACTTTGAGTTGCCCACAGTGACGTTGTTGAAATTCATTCTAAATGCTGAATCCTGATGTTATTAAACATTTTTATTACAGCCAAAACCTTTATGCACTGGCTTCACAAATTAGCAGTGTTAGCCTGTCTTCTGTAGCAGTTGAGGCCAAGAGACTCTGAGATCAAGAATCTTGGAGCAAGCTGCAGTCCAGTACTTTGTTAGCCCTTTGCCTTTGCCATCCCTGTCACTGGCAGAAAGCCCAGGCTAATGTCCTCTGTGGAACTTCCAGTTCAATCTTGCTTTCTGCTCTGCTAATAAGTTATACTTTATTAGTAGAGAATCAACACACTTTCTCCAAGTCTGATTTCCTGAGTACTACTGGCCCTTAAACTTTCAATCAGTTCACCCTACATTGACTGTAATAACTATTTCAGATTTAAAAAAATTTGTCTAAGCTAAGACTTGTCTTCTGAAAGAGCACCCCATTTAAATAGAGTTAAAAAAAAGTGGAGAATCTAGGTAGTCTTTTGCTACTTTTTATATACTAATTTTTTAATTTAATATCATTTTATTTCAATTTGGTTTTAAACTCCAGCTCTTGGCTTTGGTTTTGCCTTTTCCTGCTAGATTAAGGACCTTTGTGCAACCCATTTTTCCTCCCTATTTAGGATACCCATACATTGTAATCACACTACCTTTCAGTCTTCTTTCTGGTAAGCTAAAGAGACTGAGGTCTTTATGTTTCTCAGTGTAAGGCACTTTCTCTAAACCTAAATTAAATTGTTTGGGCTCTTTACACATCCTTCAGTTTGCCAACAACTTTTAAGAAATGAGAATGCCAGAGCCATTTGAAGCACAAAGGTTTCACAAATATAATAGGTAAAGGTAGAATTATTTTATGGGTCCTGTTTGCTAACCCCCTGTTTTCTAAAAGACCAACAACTTGGAACTCATTTCTATAGTTTTATATTATTACACTTAGAACAATTAAATTTTATTTATGAAAAATGCTGGTTTAAGATGATAAAAATTCCATGAGCTCCCACAAAATTCAGCAAATATATTCATCCTAAAGGAGTGAAATGTTTAGGACTAGACCTTTCATTTTGATATTTTTTTAAATAAAAAATGTTTGGATTTCTTATTGGAAAACTGACCTGAGTTTTAAAATATGAAAAGAAAGGATTTTTATTTTTTTTATGTGTTCCTATTTATTTTTTTTTTTAAATGAGACACACTTTTTATGTTGGCAAAAACCAGCACAACCCCAAAATAATCTGCAGCTGTTTCAGTCCAAATTAAGTAGATGACATGTGGATATAATCTGAAATGAAGGTGCATACAGAGACCTACAAAACCATTGATAATCTTTAAGCTTGACAAAATAAGCATTAAGGACTAAGTATAAAAATGGTGGTGTCAAATTCTTGTTGTAGCACTTGTAAGTGAAATGTGACTAAAATACAATATTTAGGCAAATATTTCTACTTTTTGCAAAGACTAAACAGGCAAAACACTCTCAAAGCACTTTTAAATAAAGCACAGAAAAATATTCAGGAAACAATCTAACTTTTAAATTTGTAGTTATCCATTCCTCTCTCTTATGGAGATGAGAGGCTAAAAACCAGCAGGTCAAATCCCTATTTGCATGGGCTTTAGTAGGAGGAGATTGGACTATATAGTCACACTCCTAGGGGTAGGGAATGCAATAGCAGCATTGTCATTGCAGGCAGTGGAGGAATTAACATCTTGCATAATGAAGGCTGTATTTCTTTTCTTTGGCAAGATAGATACAAGCATTAGGCAGGTGATTAGCAGATCAAATAAGCACTTTGAATTTTATTACAGATCTTTATCTGCCATTCTAGTACAGTTTTAGAAAAGTGTAGTCAAAATGGAGGAAGAAAAAGACACCTTCAAAGAAGTCTACACTTCCCTTCCTACCCTCCTCTTTACCTCCTTATTTCAGTTTGGAGGGATTTTTCCCCTCTTACTATGTGCCACATTCCTTGACAGTTAGCTTTCAGGACTAGGACAGGCTTGCAAAGAGTTAAAATGTTTGTTGTATTAAAAAGCATTCACTTAGTTATGCAAATGTCTTTTTCCCTGTTGTAAATCCTTACACATGTGAGCAGGCTCCTTTCCTTTTTAGTGGTGGCCAAACTGAACCCGCCCTTCAAAAGGTGTTTTTGCCATCAGGTGACTGCACTGAAAACCATCCTCCTCTAGATGGATGCAAAGCAGGTAAAAAACAGCCACTAATTTCAGATGTTTTAAGATTACCCTTTTCTAATGCAGCTTGTATGTGCCAGTAGACACATTGTGCATGCAGCTGTGTGACAGCCTGCAACATAATACACTAGGCACAGGCAATTCTTTGCTTTCTAGTTCTGAGGAAGGAGTGAACTCAGCAGAGTTGAGGAGTCAAGCAAAGCTCACAGGTAATGATGAATAGTCAACAGATGTGTATTTTGTACTGGTTCAAGGCAAAGGGACTTTCTGCTCTTGATTTTCAATTGCTTTGCCCTGGGGCATAATGTGCATTTGATTTGCTTGACTGTGTCTTTGAATTCAGTGGCAAAACCTGTACACCCAGAATCTACACTTTCCACTGTTTAATAACTACACAAAAATATTCAGTTTATTGACCTAATTCTAAAATCTCTGGAATATATTGTCCATCTCCTCTATACTCAATAATGAATTTCAGAGCATAGATTAAAACCTCCTAAAAAAATATAGCCTCTGACCTCAGGATGCAAACACCCTAGGAAGATCCTCCCAAATTCTGGAAAAAAGACAAGATTATAGGGCATTATAAGAAAAGGTCAACAGTATAGATAAAGGTTATTATTTAAGCTGAACAAGCAAATTCAAAACTACTTTATGTTAACTGATTAACAGTAATATAATGATGAATTCAGTAAGATGTGTTGTATTATGCTATTTAAAATTAAAATGGTCTGGGTCTATTATAAACTAATTTATTATATTCATAGGGAAATGGCTGTAAAATTAATGTTGTGTCGTGTTTTAATATTATCATCAAGGATATTAGTTTTAATGAACAAAGATAATGAAAGAAAGGGGAGAGAAAATAAAATAATTAAGCCACTGAATTTTGAAATTCATCACTTTTTAGTGTTCTGAGAATGAATAAATAAGTGGTAGATTTGATTACTGCACTGCTGTATGAGCACAACAAAAACTAAGGCTGAATTAAGAAATTCTGCAAATGCCTCCTGAAACCTCAGAGAGGCAGCTGCTAGAAGAGGCAGGTTAGCAGAGCTGCCTGCATCTTCCAGGACTTCATCCTTCCTGAAGTAGGTGATATTTGCCCAGAAGAAGGCAGCAGCCTATGATGCTGGAGACCAGCCTTCACCACAAAAGTAGAGTACTCTACTCAATAAAATATATAGTTGGATGCAGCCATTCATCTATATAGGTACCACTATTAATGCACAGACACCTATCCAGCATCATCTTGCAGACAAACTGTTAGCTTAAGAGGTAGAAGAACCCACCATACTGTTTGACTTCCGGAGCTATCTTTGAGTTTTCTGGGTCTGAGTGATGTACTAAATATCAGGAAGAAGAACCTGTGGTAGATCAAAAAATAGAGAAATCCAGCTGCGCAAATAGACTTCAAAGGTAATTAGTTTTTCTTTCTTTCCTCAACTAAGAGAAGCACAAAAAGGAAAGCAGTAAAGCATCCCCATGCAATTCCTACATTAAGGAGTAATAAATTGTTCCCTTCCTCACCCCAGCAGAATTTTCTATTGCTAAGCCTGGCATCTGGATTGCTGTATATTGCCAAAAGAGAACTCAGAGGTGAAATGATGCTTTCATCTCAAATCAAGGTGTGTGAGTGTTGTTAGGTCTAATTATAAACACTTTTATCTCATGCTCCAATCAATTAACAATTGTTATTTGGTAGCTGTAAATGCCATGAACCAGTGCTGTTGTTAGCTACACTCATCTACACTTAGTTGTTTGTACACAAAGGGCTGATTTCAGTCAAGTGATCCTTTTTGCCCACAGAGGTTACTTTTCCTGATGTGCCGTGTTATTTCTGTTCTGAAGGAGTGATTCAGATCCTTTGCTTGGTAAAGTGGTATAGCTTTCGTGAAGTTAATGGAGCTATACCAAGCCACATCCTTTTGATATGAGGCCAGTAAGAAGTTTATTCTGTTATTCCAGAGCTCAGTAAAAGAGAGAGATAATCTGGAGAAGAACATTCAGGAAAGGAATGTTTGAAAAAAAATAATTTTAATAATTTGATTTTATAATTTGCTTTGTGATACCAATCACCACACGATTGAAAAAAGCAAAGGTCTCTGTCAAGTAAATCTTTTCTTTTTCTCCAGTAATGTTATCTCTGCCTGATCAAATGTGTCTTAAGTCCCTCTGTGAACAGAAGTTGCACTCTTTGAAACTCACTTCTTAATGCAAATCAGCTTGCTTGTTTTCGGGTTCATAATCTTTTCCACGGCAACAGCCTATCCGGATGTCACAGATAAAAAATGATGACTTTTGATGAGTAATAAGCAGCAGGGGCAAATGAATCCTTCAGGAAGGAGAGTGAAAAAAATCCTCTTTAAATTAGATCCAACAAAAGGAACTGAACTCACCAAGCATGTAATTTAAACCCAGTGATGATATTTGCAAAGTTTATTTGGTCTTAAACTCCCTTTAAGTACTCTCTGTGCATGATGCAGCATAACTTGCTGGTCTGCTGGGTCCCCATCAGCACAGCAGCCGACAGAGTCCTGGAATTTGTCCCAAAAGAACATGAAAGTCTGGCAAAACATTCTTGATGACTGAAACCAATAAAACAAAAGAGAAACATTTTCTGTGGGGGAATTAGGTGGAGTTTAATGTCCGTGCACCATGCTGAAGATTTTTACTTGGCAGTGCCTATGTATAGCAAGCCTTTGTCTCTTCTGTCAGAACTGTCTGCAACCCACTGCTTATTCAGAGGGTGTTTTCATAGTTAATAGCAGCATAACTAACAACTAAAGGATATTTCTGGCTGCAGGGATTTTGCATCGCTGGGAGAATATTCGAGCGACTTGGAGATTTGTTTTGCTCTTGGTTAGGGCTTACATATTTTTAAAAGACTTAATACAGAAATATTGGGGAACTAGAGTGTTCAGTCCTCCCTGAGGCAATGAGTGTTAGTGATTAGGCTGGGCTCCCTCTAGCCAGAGACACTTCAGTGATTTTTAAAATTAATACATTGCCACTGTTAAAATCTGAGTGTTCATTTGCCTTAGGGATGTGCCGAATGTTGCATGCTCCCAGAGAGGGAAAGATGTATGTGTTTTTAGCAGGATCCATGCTGGTTTTAGGTCTTCGAAGAACTTTGTGTACTTGACTATGGCATTAGTCACAGCAGCCCATAAGAGGCACTAAATAAGCATGCAGCTTCAGAAGGAAGCAGGCAAAACATAGAATTTAAATTCAGCCTTCCCCTATTGCACTCCCTGATTATTTCTCTGCAGCAAGGAGCAACCTGTGTTTTTTAAGGAGATGATCTAGTTCTGTGAAACCTCATATAGATTACAGCTGAGCGGATCCTTCTGGGGGAAGAAGCGCGATTCTTCTTTCTTCCCCTCACTATTTCAGCTTTTCATGTTGGCTTTCCCACATCTCTATTAGCCTCTTTTATTTTCTCTGGCAACCTAAAGCTGCTGTGTTGGTAACAGTCACAACTAGAGTACTTTTGCCTTCAGGAATCATTATTATCTCTCTTGGGCAGCTGAATTAATAATTCTTCTGTATGTGTTTGGGCACCTAACAGTGTACAGCATATTACTTCAGGTATCATTTAAAAACCTTGTTCCTTTAATGGTTGCAAATGGAGCAAGTCCACAGGTGACCGAGGGATGGTAGGGGAGGAAGGGACAAAATCTTGTATTTCAACATTGGTATGTAGTTTCCGGCATCTCTTGCTCGAGGTTAGAGTGTCTGTGCCTTTCAAAGCAGAAATCCAGCTTGTCTTCGTTCTGACATCTCTGCTCAAGTAAGCATGCCATGCTGGACAGCCTGCCATTCTGATATACTTCAATGCTCACAGTTTTTATAACAGTTTTACCTCACAGAGGTTGGGAGAGGGACATTATCCATTTAAAAGCTGCTGATTTAAGCAGAGTCAGTGGAATGTGGTGATACTGGAAAAACTAATGCAGTTGTGAGCAATGCTTTTGAACAGTGAGGTGCTTGGGTTGCTCTGTATTGTAAAAACAACATGAAATTATGTGGTTTAGTCATAATAGCATTGAATAAGGAAGGCTTCAGTAGAAAGGAGTAAAAAATCAGACATTATGCATTGTTGTAAAAATAAGTAATGCAAAAATAATTTCAATCTCTCCCTGGCTTGCACTTTATATTAAGATACTCCCTAGGATTACCTTTCCAAATATCTACATCAACAAAAGAAGCTGTTGTCCACAGGGCCACATCAAGCTTCTGTGGCCCATCTTTGTCTTAGTGCTGAGAGACATGTATGAGACACTAGCAGCACTGCTCATTTACCAACTGAGCCTTTGGGTTAAACTGGTGTGGGCTGATAAAAACGTGTTTGGGTAGTTGGTCATGTCTTTTGTCTAGTTTTTAGTAGTTAACCCTTTCAGGGTTGTCAGTGGGACCTGGCAGCCTGTCATGAGTATTGTGGCGGGGAAGACAGATGTGGAAGCTCCTGAGCAAGCACAGGTGAAGACTAGGGAATCAGTTTTCCTGTGGCCTCCACACAAGTGACAGGAAGGCAACTTCTATGATCATGTAGCTTGTGAACCTGAAAGGAGAACCTGGAGAAGGAACTACTCTTTAGTGTACAGTAAATGCATTCCCGCCCTCCTTGCTCTGTAGAATAAAACAAATAAATCCCCCATCTCTGTGTGTTTTAGGTAACTGAAGAGATTTAATACAAGTTCAAGTCAGAGACTTATTTTTTCTCCCCTTGTTTCTGTGTTCCCCAATCTTTCAGTTTGCAGTTTACGCCAAAATTGCGCCAGTTTCTGCCAGGTGAAGGTTTAATTATGAAGTAGGTGATGAAAACAATCACAGCACAGGCACTCCTAAGAGTCTATAACATGTTTTGACTTTCCCACAGAATGCTTTCCATCATGTCCATGTTCAGGTGAAACCGAGCAAGCACATGCAGAGACCTCTGGGATGCCAATTCAAATTCATCTGAATGTAATGGCAAATTCACCATTACCTCGCATGGACAACAGATAAAAGCAATGAGGGCACATGTTAAGTCAGCAACATCACTTGTGGAAGTGGACAGGTAAAATCCAGAATGACTGCTCAGAAATTAGTCTGGGTTTTAAATTGGGCATGAAAATAAACATAACTAAAAGTGCTGGGTTCATTATATTTTATTCTTTTTAGCCATTTTAAGATTTTAATGACATGTCTGTAAGTGCTAGTAAATTCTATATGACATTTGAGTGAGAATGAAGTTTCCTTCATTGGATTCTGTGCGATTTTTCTGGTAAGATACAAAAACAATTGACCTTAATATGTGAAAAAAAATTGAAATTTATGTTTTACTATGCAATTTTAGGACCCAATTCCAATAAATTCACTTCAAATGTCAATTTTAACAGAAGTGGATGATACTTAATGCAACATAACATTTGCATGTATAATAGCCTCTGGCATATTGGTTCCAATGCATTTCTATCAATTTCAAAGATCAGGATTTGACTTCAGGTTGAAACACCTAATTCACCTACACAAATAGTAGAATTTGGGCTTGAGGAAAAATTTTAAAAAATTTGGAGATTGCCTCTTTAGACTGTTATGCTGTACATAGTTTAGAAGCAAACAATCAATGTTATTTCTAGCTGTAAAATAATGTAAACCATCAGTTCATGTAATGTAAAAAAATCAGTTTATACTCTCCTTTTAATTGCTATTTAAATGTAATTGAAAACTTTCCTTTAAATCAGCCCAGAAGTGGCCTGGATCCTAGATGTTTTTAGCAGTGATTCAGAGAGAGTTATATTTTTGAAGACTTTGAAAAAGATGTAGCAGGTTTCATATTTCGCTAATTTGTACACAGCAAGATGAATCATGCATCAGTGCTACCAAAACTGTTAATATACAGTGTGTTATTCATTTATCCAAATACACAGAATTACTTGAAATTAGGTAAACAAATTGCCCCCTTTTTTTTTTTTTTTTAAACTAGTCACATATTGTTCTTGTTGCTAACAATTTGGAAAGTTGAAATACATGTTTAGGGAAAATTTGACAATTTAAGAACATCCGGAAGTACAAATAGTTGATATGCTTTATACAGCTATCTGTTTTAACTAAGCTGCTTACTTCAATTATTTTAAATTCTTAACTGTATAAAGTTCTGTTACAGGCAGATCAACTGTTGGAATGAATATTTTCTTTAAATAGACACTCAGCAAATGTTAATGAAAACAGTGAAACTTGAAATGAGGGTGACACAGGCAAGAGTTAATGCACAGAACTGTATTTTTGGATAAATTTTGTTTGAAGAACACATGATTTGATTCCTTTCTGTTTATTCTAACATTCAAACCAAGTGAAACTCCAGGGAATTATTAGAGAGACAAATTAAAACAACAGATGGACTTGCAGTTGCATGCATAAGGACATCTTTTCAAAAAGCCTCCTGACAATTTCAGATATTCCAAGTTATTCTATTTAATTTCAAATGAAGAATGTTTCTTTTTCTTCAGAACTGTCAATCGCAGCAAGCCCATAAGAAGATGATGTGAAAACATCATGAAATATATTTTTCCACTTGTCTTTTTTGAAGTACGTTGACAATCAGGTTATAAAGTAGGTAGAAAAATGTTTTCCATTTTTTAATGGATGCAAAACATGAGCACTCAGATCTTTCAAACTCAGCAGACTGCAGTGCTTGCACAGAAATTATTTCTTTGCAGTGAAGTACATTGACATGGTTTTTGAAGACAAAAAAATCAAATTTTCCAGTGGTCTGCTTACTCTTAGGACTGAAAAAGTTTTTTGGAACCTGTGGGCGTTGCTCAATCAGATCAAATCTACCTGAATGACTGTAACCCAGGCAGCTGGTATAGCATTGGATTTGCACCCTGATTGCAATGTTGAAAGATAATGAAATAATTTGTGAATTGCAGGGCAACAGAATTGTTATTGCTATGCCCTTTGATTGTTTGGCCTTCTGCCACTTGCTTTCAGCTGT
Source organism: Pachyramphus minor (assembly GCA_013397135.1). NCBI lineage: Eukaryota > Metazoa > Chordata > Aves > Passeriformes > Tyrannidae > Pachyramphus > Pachyramphus minor. The sequence goes on from VYXB01006348.1 coordinate 17,923, forward strand.
CACTATTAATCATGAAAGAAGAACAGAGAGGGAAACAGAATCCTTACCAGCTCATCTTCAGTAACATGACTTAAAGGGATGTACATGCAAGTTTTGAAGCTTTGAGGCAGAGCTGTTTAAATACCACTCAGCTTGTATAAAATAGACCAATTAAAACCACAAGTGCCACAGAATAGCTGTCTGTAGCAGGGGAATATATTTGGCTATCTCAGTGATGGGCATGGTACAAGGATTTAGACAAATAGAGAAGCAGTACTGACAAGTCCCTGACACTGGCAAAGGGCACATCAGAGCAGGCACAGATTTGCCACGTGAATCAGCTGTATGGGAGCTAGTTAGAGTCTGGAAAATGCATACTTGCAAGAGTCATTGTCCCTGCTAAACATCCCTCTTTGTTTACAAGGCTATGTTACATCTGGACCAAATCTGGCTTGTGTTGCAGTCATGGATCATGAAGCAGTATTTCAGATTTGTCTGGGTGTCTGCTTGCATTTCTGCCCACAGGTGAATTCTAGTGCTATGCACTGAGGATTTCCTTAATTAGCCTTTTGAACTGGGTTGAACTTCACGTGAACTATGAACTGTATCCATTTCTTCAGATAAGTCTTCCACTTACACATGAATAACGATATGAGCAAATCCAGCAAATGTAGCAGGTTGGCTTTCCTGGGTTTTAGTAAACTTCTAAACAGTATTGCAACAGTGGGATTTCACATATGTCAGGTCTTTATAAGTATAAATGAGTTCCCCTTCTCTGAGCCTATCCAGAACCTCACTGAGAAACTTGCTCTGGTTCATTAAGAAGTACTATTGCTTCCCTAGGGTTTTCTACAAAGGTAGCAGGTCCCAGAACTGCAGAATCACTGAGAGCATGGGAATGAGAGAAAGAAACAATTTTATTTTCTTTTGTTTCATCTTATTTTACAGTAATGCCTTGCACTCAAATGTGAAAAATTAATTTGAAAACAGCGGTTTATTAATCAAAATTGTCTTATTAGAACTTATGTAATCTACATTTGCTTTATAAGCAACCCATTTAAAGTGCTGAATTTGGTTACTGAAATTGTATTTGCTATTCCCAAGTTTGACTGCTTTCTTTTTCAAAAAAAATGACTTTTTAAGAAACACAATGGAAAATGATATTAAAAAAACACAAATAGAGTGTGAACAAAACTGTACTTAATTACTAATAGAGGTTCCTGCAATGCATGTTTTAAATGTTTTCTCATGAGATGTTAGTACTCTACAAAAAACAAGCCAATGTCCTTTGAGAATTAAATCTTAAACAAGGTTTCAAAAATCAGATGACATACCCAAAAGTTGATTCAATTTACAGCAACACTTAATATTTGTAGTTATTTTTAATCTAATGGGCTAGAGCTGTTTTATTTTTATTGTAGTTTTTCACTGCCTCGTGGTAAAGTAGCTAATTGAGCTTGCAGAGTTAATGCATTGACCAATTCACAAAATGCTTTTCTGGGATTTGTAGCAATCACGATAAAGGAGAAAAAAAAAATTGCTGATTTACGTAAGAAATTATAGCACAAGAAAATTTGAAATGGTTCAATAGGTGTCTATTATTGCTGTCTTTGCTTATTCCTTCTCAACTCTGAAGTAAAATAACTGATCAATTTGTATCTGCCCAGTTGACTTTTACAGTATCAGGTTAAGAAACCTTATTCTGCAAGTGGTACTGTTTTACTTTGCACGTTCTATCATAACAAACGTAAAATATTTTGAGTCTTCTCAGGTTCCAATGAATCAGGTGAAACTAGCCTTTTAAATTTCAATATTACATAATGATTTTTTTTTTTTAATGATTTGGTTCTAACTGTATAATCTTATGTCTTTTTCACCCTAGACTCATACCATCATTAGGGTTTATTTTCTAATTATTATTATATTGACAGAGGAAGATTTGGACCATGTTAAGTCTCATACAGATTTTTTCATTACTTTATTCTCTATCATTTCATGAAGTTTTTCCTAAGTTAAGACTAAAGCCTGTAATGAATTCACATCAAGTAATAGTCTTTAAAAATTATGCAATTGAAAGGCTCCTACAGATTTCAGTAGGTGTTTGCATTGGTCCCTTTGTATCAATATGCGTTCAGAATTAGTCTTTGAATTAAATTTGTTTTGAAGTTGATTACAAAACCATTCCAGCATTGCTGAAAAAAACCCCTAAATCTCACTCTCTCATTAAGCTTCTAGAAGTTTTGCTATTAATGGGATCATGATTTGATGGCTTGAATGCAAAGACATTTTTGCAAGCTTTGATTAAAAGAGCTGTATAGTTTATGCCTTTTAGGTCATGTCTTTTAGGTTGTTTTCTTTTATTTTTTTTCAAGTGTGCCAAATAGCAGATCTCTCTTGTCTAGTCTCTCCTGTTTGAGATAAGAACTTAAGCTGTGTGTTCATGAAAAATTTTCTGTCTGAGTCAAATTTTTCTTGAGAAATGATTAATCCTCTCCAGTTCCAGGTCTCCTCTGACACGAATAGCTGGTCAGATCTGTAGGTTGGAGAATGAGAGTCCTATCCCATGCTTTTACCAAAATAATCAATAGATTAGCAGGATGGACTGTATAGAGATAACAAGCAAAAAAGCTGGAAAACAGCTTGTGTTTCAGAATAAATGCACTCACAGGACTGCGTTTGAGAATGAGGAATTTTGAGCCTTCCTTTTCAAGGATAGCAAAATAGTAAGCAATGAATGCAAGGACACTCTAGAAAACCTTCTTTTTCTTTGTGCTGAGAGAAAGCAAGGATAGAGATGAAAGTCCAGGACTCTGCTCACAGGAGCTGAAAAGTTGTCTGTAAACTTTGTTTTGATGGTTGGGCAGAACTGTCTCAACAAGAGAGAGTAGCATTTTAACAGAAAGTCATAGGCATATCATTACTGCTAAGGAAGGTATAGGAGGAAATTGTTGAAAGAAAAACAGCAATCAGGACTCATATTCATTCATCAACCAGAGCCTAAGCCCAGAATTCTTGAAATTAGAGAACTTCAGCTGTGAGGCATCATCAAAAATCAGTGGTGGATATCATTTTGGACCTTGCCTTGGGAGGAATGTAAAGTTTAGTACTTTTAGCAAGAGTGTAACTCACCACTTGAAGAGGAGACAAAATTTCCAGAGCTCTAAGCTAAGCTTTGCTTTGCAGTGTTGCACCAGGATAGACAGTGGGATGCAGGCCCAAAGTTTAGTTTTTTATAAAGCAAGGACAATGCATAGCACTCCCATTGGAGTTCAGTGATCACAAGTACATATAGCACAGTACATGTTCGCCAGTTCTGTCCCCTCTTTGTAGCATTTCAACTATTTTCTAAGATGTAAAGATCTGCAGAAGGCATTGATAATTTATTTTTAAGACTCTAAAGCAGAGTCAACAAAGTGCAAAAATAACTGGATTCAAGCACAGACACTGATAGCTTAAAAAGATTTGGTTTGTAGTCCACATAGAATGCTGCAACTGCTTCTAAAAAGGATGTGAGGAATATATTTCTAAATAGTTGAGAACATTTGGGCTCAGTAGATATTTATTTCTATGAAAAATAAAAGTCTGTCAACAAGTGCACAGCTACAGAATAGTCTGTATGCTTTTTTTTTTTTAAGCATCTTTTGTGTATAATTTCTCTTGTAAAATATGATGAGTCTTTCTCTGCAGAATGATTGTGCCATAGAGATAATAGCTAGAGGTTTTTTCTCCTTTTTCTCTTTGCAGGTTCCAAACCACTCCTGAGTCTTACATATCAAGAGTATCACCTTTGTGAGGCCTGAGCATGAACTAAGTCTCATTATTTTGCCAAGATATACACCATACTGCTGAAAAGTATAAAATAACTTAGGAAACCATTATCAAGAAGTTTATGGTAGTCATAGACCTGGACGTTTCTAGGTCAGTGTAAGATTTCTGCTGTCAAGAGCTCCCAAGTCTCTAGATGATGCTGTAAAGAAAGATTCACTCACTGTACTTGAACAGAGAGTGAGAGAGTATTTTAGCCTATTTCTTTGCTAGCTTGGTTCCTTATCTGTTTTCTGAAAGCTGCTGGAAAGCAACAGAGATTTAGCTGCCAGGTCTAAACTGCAGGGGAGGAATTGGCAGTAGTAAAAGCAAAAAGATTCAGCAAATAAAAGATAATATAGATCGTCTCCTGTTGTGTCTGTTTTCAAATTACTGTGTTTAAATGAACTTCTTGTTCTGCAAGCTGTCTTTAGTCTCTTGCTTGCTGGCCTCCAATGACCTTTCTCTGATTTTCTTTTCCCTTTACAGTCTCATGGCATTCAAACTTTTATCTGCCTTTCTGGTACTTTAAATATGGACAAATTCAGTGTATACTTTTAATCCTATGGGAATTCTGATCTCAATTGCTAGCTCTTTAGGCAATGAACTACAGTGTGAGACACTACCTTGTGTAGTAGATGACTGTATGGCTATTTGACTCGTGACTATAAATATTTGTACACTAAAATTCTTGCTCTGCCTCTTCTTCCTCTGCTTATGTAATAATTAGTGGTAATAAAAATCCAAATTTCTTGTGTTAGAGGAAGGGATCAATGTTAAGATCATGTCTCTCATCTTATTCAGTACATGTATAAGGATCATGAAAAATGCCTAGTCAAATTTAAGAGGACAAAAATGAGTGATTTTATTTTTCTTTTTTTTTTTGGAAATAAACTTGTTCTAACATAAAGGGACCATGTCTAAATTTTGATGGTCTTCCTTGGAATATGACTCCTAGACTTCTTTATTGACAGACGTTATTAAAGAGAAAAGAATCCAATAGTAATGTGTGACTGAAGAGAAATGCTGTAGAGTTTTGATTTTCTTTCTTTTGTGGTTTTTGAGTTTGTTTTGCATTACTTCATGAATTGCAGGGTAGCCTCTAAAACTTTTTCCGAAGTCTGTGGAAGCTGGTAAGGATTTGTCAAAGACATATGTTTGAGACTCCTGTTCATCTTAAATTTGCATTAAAATAATGGATGGGTAAGACAGAGCTATCCTTTGTGTTCTTACCACTGCATTTCCCTGCTCAAACAGTTTCAGTGGATGGAGAAGCATTGCCCACAAGAAAGAAAAGTTTTCTTGGCTGTTTGCTCTTCAGTGACCAGGGAATGCCTAGTGGAGCAGGAGCATTGCATCAGAATGGAAGTTGTACTAACAGTCAGAAGAGAAGGCTACAATTGAACGGTGATCTTGAAAATCAACTGCACTGCCTATAGGTGACAGCAACAGGAGGATGTTAGCATGAGGGCTATAGTCTTGAGGAATGGTAATTAGTGACAGCGGTGATCTAAATTAACCCAGGCTGATCATTGCTTTGACATATGAGATTAAGTGAAGGTCAGAAGTCTAGAGCAAGTAATTATTGAAAGGTTGCTTCATATAGAGCGAAGGACCACTGGTCAAAAGCCTTACATGTTAACTCATTTGTCACCCTGACATCAGTGAGGATTGTTAGAGAGTCCCTACACTTAAAGTCCCTTTAATTGAGCCTAGAGTCCTAGATTTGTAGCAGTATCTAAGGAAATTGACAACACTTAAATGTTTGGAATATGGGTTGTTCAGCTTCCCCTTTTTTACTTGAGTGAGATGGACCTAATTAAACTGCCCTGTTCATCTGACTATGAACAACTGTGAGAACCACATTTTGTGAAGCAACTTAAGTGCCACAGGTGAAAGGTACATTGTTAATGTTAAATGAAATTCTATTATTAGAAATGTATACTTATACTAGCAGAGAACTTTTTGCAAAGTTGAAAGAGAAAGTAAAACTAAGTATGAAAACTTAAGAATGTGTTCCGTCTCAGTTTTAGTACAAGCAGTCTTGTATCTTCAAGTAGTTTTGAAATCTACTCTGGTTTTTCATCTTTATTTCTAACAACGCTCTTCCCTTCAGGGACATATATATATTATTCCTTTCACCTCCTCTTTCTCTGTGCTAGTGAGTCTTACAATCCTTTTCATTCATTTCTTTTCCTGTCCCAGTGTGAACTGTGCATGGAGGTGAAGAGAAGTGTGCTGCCTACAAACTGATAGTTAGATAAAGCCACTCTTAAAAACTAGAAGCAATGCAAATCCTGAAATGTCTCAGGAAACAACTATAAAGGAAGGAATCTCAGTCCTCTGAGTCCATTATTGATGGTCTGTGGCATCATCGTTATTCAGAAGACAGAAAATAAAAAGATAATATCTAGAAATTGCATGGGCAGTAGTATTCAGGTGAAATTAATGGTAAGACTTATTTCTTTTGATATGTAAGTTTCTCATTAGCAATTTATTTTATTTGTGCCCACTTTTTTCATTCTCTCATGTAATCATGCAATTCTCTTACGTAATAAGGAACCACTGCAAGTCCTCCCACTCCTTACATAGTTCTTTGTAAAACCTTCCATCAATAACAAAAATGGCTGGTGCCACTTTTGAAATCTGCTCAGCTAGGACAGGTACTAAGTTCATCTGGTAGCCACTGAAAAAACTGAAAAGTTGTAAAACCGTAGAATCATTTGGATGGGAAAAGACCTCTAAGCTCAGTGGGTCCACCCATTAATCCAGCACCACCGTGTTTATGACCAAACCATGTCCCATCCACTTGGTGTATCCCAACCACACCAACCTGTCTTTTAAATACGTCTATAGTTGGTGAAGCTTTTCTTGCATGGAGAGGTGCTTCCCAGAGTGAGAGATGCTCATAAGAGGTGCCCAGGTTTTAAGAGGGGGTGTCTTTTTTTGGAGCTAAGAAAGCTCCTATCATCAAGCACCAAGCTATAGTTCCTACTGTCTGGAAGACCACTGTGGCTACAGATACACCAAGAAAGAACAAACAGTATGGCAGAGGGACACAGAGGTGGGCTACTTACTATTAATTTGCTGTGATATAACAGAAAAAATTTTATAAGATGCATTAAGGGTTCACAGTTATTATTTCATGCAAACATAATGTAAGTAGAGACAAATATGGTTTCAAAGGGCCAAATACCTGAGGATAAAATACATATGAGTCAACATAGCCAAGCAATACAGAACTCATAATTTGTTTTGTTGTTGTGTTTTTTTAATTTTGACCCAATTTTGGAATTTATTGAAGAAGAAAACTGTTTCTTCCTGACCTGAGGAAATGCAGACTTCATGGGTAAAGTTGCAACCCCAGCCATTAATGGTTGCTGATTTTCATCTGCTCTCTGTAGGTTAAAAGTCAGTCTTTATGACAGTGAGTTCATTTGCAAGTAACTGATTTTCATCCATACTCCTCATTCCCTCTCCTGTCCCTCCTTCACCTCTGTTCTTCCCTGTGATGGGATAAGGATGGGATGTTGTAGGATAGGTTTTGTCAGGGCACTCTATTCTGTACTTTTTATGTCTATGTTAAGGAAATCCCTGCTCACCAAATGTATCCTGACTCTTTTGTCTCTTGGGTAGTGTGTGCTCGGTTTAATCCAGATATATACATAATCCTGGATGCAACTTGAATTCTTCAAGCTCAGCTGGTGCAGCTAAGAAAATATGAAGTATTTGTGACAGTATTTGTGACAGTTTTGTATTAAGTAAGAAAACTGTGGGATGTTTTCTATATTTGTGTCTCTGAAATGTTTCTTTGCTAATTTCTACCACCCACTGGACAACTTGTCTCTCTGCCATCTTTCCTGATACCTCATACAACTGTGTTTGTAAGATTGAATGGTGGAACCTAACAATTTAGTGTTTTCAAGTGTTCCAAATTCTCTCAGGGAAATTATATATATTTGGTCTATTTTTCTGTACTTTAGCACATGCACAGCATAGAAGTGTGGAAGGTTTTCCGTATTTTGTAACGTGATTCTGCACTTTTTGGCCATTTTTTAGGTTTATTAAAAGAAGCAGCCCTGAATGGACCTGACACTCTACATGTGCCTATGACAAGAGACAGCTTAACAGAGATACTAAGGCTCACATCAATAAAATCAACAGGCTGTAATTATCCCTTTGCCTATCCTCAACACAACCACAGATGAGACATCTTCTGGGCTCAGTCCTGTCAGTTGCCAAGAAACCTGGCTCCAGTCCATCAAAACACTTAAACATGCACTCATCTTGAAACAGTCACCTTGAACTATGTCTTCAAAGGAAGACTGTGCATATATAAAACCTTTGTTGATTCAGTACCTAAAAAACACAGCATCTTTCAAGAAAAAGTCCTCTGTGCCCCTATTTTATCTTCTGTCCTTTGTCCTGTCCTCTTAGAGTGCCAGTGCTTGAGGCAGCAATCATTTCTCATCCTCTCTGAGTGTGTGTGTAACATTAAGTGATGGAGATTTTTATTTGAACTGAAGCCTTTAATTGTCTTCAATAGCTGTGACTACAGTTCTGTGAGGAGAAAAAAGAGGGACTCTGCATTTCTTTTTCATAGTGTTAGTTATTATTCTTGACTCTTTCTCTTGCTTTCCTTTACTCATGTTAAACATTCAGTTTTTATCAGGCTTTCAGATTTCAGACTGCAACTGAGAAATTCCCATGTTATATGATACTATATTTTTGTTTTGGTCTTTCCTTTTTTGCCTTTTTTTTTTTTAATTTCAGTTTCAGTAAGGAAATGTTGCCAGGTGGAGAAATGCAGGGGATTTCTGGGCAGACAGGGAGGCCCAGCTCCATGAGGAGTTCCAATGTGCCCTCGAGACATCCTTCTGAAGCCTGGGTCGCTATGGACTATGGAAAACTTGACTTGTTTGGACATGTTTTGTTCCCCCATACCTTGTTCAATCCCCTGTTACCCTGGTTACCAAACCTACCTTATTCTCCTCCCCTCTTTTTCCAAGTTTGGACCCTAATCCCTCCTACCCTCGCCATATATGTCCCGAGCCCGCCTTCCCTTACCATATTTGTCCCCTACTCCGCCCCAGTTCTAGAGAGTTCCAGGGCAGACCCTATAAAAGGGTCCGTCTCCTGCCACTAAAAGGTTCACTCCCACTGGACCCTTGGCTGTGCCGTGTGCTTCCTTTACTGCACCGCTGCCTCGCGTTGCGCCACAGCCCCCCTGGGTCTGGTGCCCCTTGCCGCAGCCCTCCAACTAGCAGCGGCGTCCCCTGGGCCTCGTCCCGGAGTGGACCTGCCCCTTCCCCTACCACCAGGCTGCGACAGAGAAAGAGCGTTTTCTCCAAGTCCCTGAACTCTACTACTAGAAGCATGAGTAATAACAAGTATCGACGGACCACCTTATGCCAAGCAAGGTAAGAATTTGACCAATCTGGTTGGATTTTCTCTATCTATTGAGTTAACAACTTGAAAGTGGATGGGGAAAACTGTCTAGTGTATCCAGGACAAATGACATGCTTGTTTCCTCTTCAAGTCCCTGAAATAAGTCAGTATTTTTACACTACAGCACAGTGTTTCACTTGCATCCAGTGCTTCCCTAACTGCCTTCTATGCCACTGTTTAAATTTACTGTATGAGATACACCTTGTCCTTTTTCTACATTTTTGTAGTATCTGCTCTTTAGGCATACGCTCTGTATTTTGGGCCCTTTATACATTCTCTGTTCTGTCCTCAGAATACCTTATTTTCCTACTTGTTTTCCTAAGACAACCTACAAACCTCAGGATGACAACATTTTAGCTGAACTTGTTAACTCAATGAAGACAAAGTTATGCAAACTCACCTTTATGTGGTTTTGTTGATATTTCAGTTACTCTCAATCACTTGATTGAGATTTTTGGGCTTTCTTCTCATCATGTAAGTTCTTACTTTCCTGTAGATACAATAGCTTCTTGGGCAGGGTGGGACTACAACTGTTCATTTAGTTTCTTACTCTCACATAATCTCATTTTACCTGTGTGTACTCATCCTTGTCCTCCTTCCAAGCTCCAGAGACCATCCATGTCTTCCTGACATTTGGCCTCCTCACATCTTAACAATGCTTCTTGTATCCTCTCTTCTTTCAACATGAACCATCTTCCCTCCTCTCATCTCCATCACCTTCAGAAGAGCCCTTCAGTGTTTGTATTGATTATAGTCAGACAGAGTTTGCATAAGACAACCCTTATCGAGTCAACATTCAGCAGTTCTGTTAGTCTGAATTATCTCATTTATCCTTATCATATATAAATAGTTATTCTTTAGAGAAATTTAAGAAGCAAACATGTGTCTTTCATTTTTTAAGAACGCTAACTTATTTTAGAGGTTATTGTAAAATGAGGAGCTAAAACTCTTCTCAGTAGTCACTGATTGTCCTTTCTTTTCCACTCTTTCTGTTCCATCTGCATAGAGCAGGTCACTCTGTCTCCATGATGGCAGTCCCTTGTAGTTTATTTCCTGAATGTATACTGGCTCCTTCCAGACAAATTTACAATGCATTTACCAAAATGCAGCCTGTCTACTCACTTAAGGCAAGAAAAAAATCAAAATTCTTTACAGACAGAAATAAATCTCAGAGGCTAGTGATCACCCAGACAATCTGTGCTAGAGAAGTAATGTCCCTTGGTAGTAAGCTAGAGAAATATGTTGTGTCCGGAAGTGCAGTGTAATTGGGATGGGTGTAGTAGTCCTACTGAGTAACAGTATACTCATTTTGGTGTGCAGTTAATTCTATGCTATAAATGGGCATATTTTTTATGAAAGTGCTAGCTAGGACAGGTGAACATCTCTCACTCTAAAGACCATTTGAGGTGAAACATTAAAAGGTGGCTATGCTGTGTCTATAATAAAGCACAATGGGATAATGAGGCTAGGCTCACAATGAATAAAACCTCATTGTTCACTATGTTAAAATGAACAGGTTTGTATGTGATAAATGTATTGAATACCCACACAGAGCTTGATGGATAATTGGCAAATCATGTCACCATTGAAGAGAAGGTCATCTCTTAAACTCTTGTGTTTCAGCTATTTTAACTCCAGCTCTGCTGTCATTTAAATACTTTGATATTCTCAACTTTGGTAGCTGAATTTGTCTCATTTAATAGTCTTTTCCCTTGCAGTGCATCAATGAGATGCAATCCCATATGTGACTTCTCATACAGTGACTTCTCCATGATTGAAGTTCGATTGAAGTTCAATTGGAGTAAAGAGAGACTGTAACAACTGTAATGCTTCTTTTTTTGGAACACTGACATCAGCTCAGCATTAAAAAATGTTTGGAGCATTTTGGGGGTTTGTTTGTCTTTTAAATGACTGTGGCATTTACGCTGAGAGTATGCCAAAATGTCACATCTTCTCTTTTGTCTTTAGCTCTAAATTCATCTTGATTATTTATATCTTACATAAAAATATATACGGATAAAAATTTTTCTCATATTAATTGGAGACATTGCTATTGCAGCCATCGAGGACTAATTTACTAGATATCAGAGAATAAATGCTGTTATTAGTTCTAGTGTCTAGATGTGTAAATGCCAGATTCCTTTTTTAAACTACTTTTTTTTAATGAATACTGATGACAGTGTTAAAGAAAATAGTATTAGTATTAGAAAAGTCCCAAGTGAGTAAGAGTTGATTGCAAGCATTAGTTCTACAGCACAATAATTAAAACTAGGTCTGTAACGAACAAAGAAAAGTTAGTTTAGATATGTTTTAAAAAAAAAAAAAAAACAAGCAACCAAACAAACAAAAAAAACCCCACCCACACAGACTACATAATTCTAGCTTTGGTTCTGCAGGAATTTAGCTTTTGTCGCTTTGATTTAAAAAAAAAAAGTATTCAAGACATTACTCCTAAGCCGGGAGATATGGCTGGGTGCGTAGAAAGCTGAACTACCACACATAGCTTTGAATGGAACCTCTCCTGGAGTGCACCCTCCTTGTGTTTTAAAATTGGAGAACAGATACCTGAAATTGCTGAAAAAAAGTAACATATGAAATTACACACTTTTCTTATTATTTTTTTTAATACATCTTCTTACTTTTTCTGTTGAACAGTTCTATTGCTGAGACTAAAAGCTGAAATTTAGAAAGAAGTTAGTCTTGTTACACAGAAAAATTATTTTAATTAGAATTTCGAAGTCTTGAGACCAGTCTGTCCTAGCATAGATGAAGGCCTAGTTGCCTACACTGTAACATATCTTTAGTTTCCCTGAAGTAGCCTTTAGTGTACACTGAGGAAAAACAGCCATGGTTATGTACGTAATTAACTGTGTTGTTCTGCTCCCTGTGTAATGTAAGAAGGTAAGGAAATCAAATTAAGTCAAACTTCGTTATCTTTGTGAACAGTGCTACTTTTCCAGTCTAGTGGCTTCTTAGGACAAGGAAGTGTTTCCAAACAGGACCATGAAAAGCTAACCAATACCTTTAAAGGTATCCAATTCTGAAAGTCTCATTTACCTCTCATTAAGATTAGAGTCATTAAGGGAGGCAGATACTCACTTTATTCAAGAGCAAAACAACAAACCTTTCCATTTCCTTTATCTGCTGGATGATTCTGAACTAACCAGGATCACTTACAAAATAATTTAGGAAATGGGAGACTTGTTTGAAAACATGTCCTGAATTCTGCATTTTCTCCCAAGGACATGAGCAAGAGGAAGAGCACTAGAACTCCTTCATGTTGTTTCTGTAATCCCTAGTGTTAAAGATTATCTGGTTTTAATATATAATGTGTGGGAAAGAAATGAAAATGTGGTAGCTATCAGGCAGTCATATGCAATTAATTTTTTGCTGAAAATGGGTGCAAACTAAGGCACAAGGAAACAGATTTTCTTGTCTGGCATGTTGTCATATGTTTGTGGCAGAACTTTCTAAGAAAAAAGTATTCTGCTCTATGTTTTTCCTAATAAAACTCTACCTAATTTCACAAAGCTTCATTGTATGCTCTGACAAGGGCACTTAAATCTCTGATTCTATTATCAGTAAAATGAAATGTGAAATCTCATTATCTACCATAATGGAGTGGGGCATGAAAATTACTTATAGTCTGTTTCTTTTTAAAATATACAGTTTTACAGTAAATTCTCTACAAGCTGAAATAATACAAGATTGGTAGGGTAACTGGCATACCCTGTGTAACTTGAAAGCAGTATACTGTGGAAAGAATATAGCCTTGCTTGCACTAGATTGTATGTGATTCAATAATGTCATGCTGGACTGAAGACAGCTCTGCACCAAGTCATCTCATGTGACCCTGCATCCAGGGCACAGCTTATTTGCAAATGGATTAACCTCCTTATGAATCACAGAAGTTGTCTTTAGGCCTGCAGTCACATTGAGCTGAAGGACCAAAAGAAGAGAAAGGAAAATCATGTCTTGTAAAAAGACACGAGACATGGTTCTGTGGCTCTGACCTCTTCTAGGAAGAGTATGCAAATATAGCAATTCTGACTAAGGAGATAACACATCTTCTTTGAGGCAAGACTGGCCAAAGCAATCCAGTAGTGACTGCTGTCATTAGCTCTCAGGAGCAGTTTCCTAGACTCCAGTTTTCAATCATTTGCAAGTTCTCTGAAATTTGTATCTTTTTGACTGAAACTTCATTCTTCATCTCTGCCTGAAGATAAATACTTTGCTTCTAATATCTGAGCAGAAAACAGTAATTTCTTTTTAAGGAGAAATCTGGGAAGGAATAAATGTAATAAAATGAATATATAATAAAATAAATGTAATAAAAAGAGGGCATTTTAAATGAGAGAAATTACTAAATTTTGAAACCTGACATTTCTTACAGATATTATCTTTACTGAAAGGAATAGGAAGGAGATTGCTTTTAATTTGATCAATGTTAGCAGTTAAAATTTAATTTTTGAGAATGTACAATTGATTCCCCTTCTCCCTCCCATTCTCTCTCCAAGTGCACAAACCAGGAAGGCTGATCTACAAGTACATGAGAGTACCACAAGTATTAAGTTTGCTGCTTAACTACGCAAGAAATGGGACTATATCTGAAACAGGGCTTCCTTTGTCCTTGGAGAAACTAAGAGAAATTAATTTGCTTCGAGAACCCATGCAGTTTAAAAGTTGGCTATTACTGTCCATAGAGAAGAATGGGCAGCTGTTCATGTCTTCTCTTGTATGATCTATGAGATCTTTTTATTTCTTACATACAGTAGTACGTGTGATGCCTTAGAGAAGATGGTATCCCCATAATTGCACCCAAAATAATGGATGCTGACTTAATCAAGTAATTTCTTTTGGATCTTCTAAAATTAACCTTTTGTGCTTTCACTGAACTTTCTCTTCTTGTGTGTGTGTATTGTTCAGAACAGACCTAGGATTTCAATACAACTTTTTTTTAACTTGGAAAAGCTGCACTTCTGTACCTTTGAGTTTTATGACAAACAATGACATTGTTTGCTAATCATGTGATGTTTCGTTGCTTCAAGACTATAGAAATATCCTCCTTAAGAATACAAAAAGAGCTTGTAATTGAACAACCTATGATCAGTTCCCTTGGATACAAATGTGATTTCAAGCTCACTCCTATTCCAAGCCATCTACAAGCAGAGAAAAAACATTGGAGAGTCTCCCTCATCATTTCAGTGCTCCACTGTGTGGTCCTCATATTTGATTACAGTCCATTTATTTTTATGTAATCTCTGTTAGTATTTTGGAAACACTAAGAGTAGAGCTAAATTTTGAACTGTAGTTCCAGTTGTAGGTCACTTTTCATCCTGCTCCGAAGTCCAAGGCGTATCTACCGAATTTGTCACCTTTTTTATTTGACTAATAATGTCTTTTCACAATGTTCTTCCTTCTAGTCATGGCACCTGATTAGTGGCTGTCTGATTTTACCATGTGTGCTTCAGTGAAGTAAACTCTTATCTGCTGATAAGAATTTTACCTTTGATCATAATCTTAGCCAAAGTCTGATCAAGTTAAACTATTAGTAGTCCATTTTACAGTCTTTCTGGACACATTACAGAGCCTTGTCCTGGTACCGCATCGATTCAGGCGTGGTATGGTGGGGAGGAGATGGGATTCATGCCATGATACTTGTATCATCCATCAGAGAAGCCTAGTCAAACTGGATTCCCCTTGAATATGTACTGAGCCATGCTATGGGTAACAGAACTGGGGGTTTTTTGGTTGATTTTTTGTTTGGGTTTTGTTGTTTGTTTTTGGTTTTGTTTTTTTTTTTTGAGGAGCATTACTAGACTTCTTGAAGAAATAAAGCTGTAATGGCAACTGCTTTTGTTATGGCAACTGCGTTTTTTCCCTAAGGATTCGGAGATTCTCTGTGTTCATTTAAATTGGGAGATAATTTTACCTTCAGGCTTTGTGACTCTGGTGGCCTATCAGTTAGCTATCGCCCAAACCAGGTTTAATAGACCCCTCAAATCACTTCAGCACAAAATCAGTCCAACTTGAAACCTTCTGCTGAGATATTCCTGCTGTACGTTTGCTTGCACACCTTTGTTGAAATAATCTTTGAGACAATTAACTTCTTAGTCCAGCATGTGTTTTCCCTCCAACTCAAGAAAGAAGGGAGGATTTCTGAAGATAATAACAGAATGCAAAATACATAGCTAGAAAGATTGGTTTCCTGCTGTCTTGTTTCTATCTCTGAACAGTTTATTTCTGTAGATACTACTTAAGCCTTGCAGCATAGTTTGAGTGGAATATCCACTCAATATGTGGTTGGGATTAAAATTCACATGATCTTTATCTTGCAGTGTTCCAGTATTTTCGGCTTTTATACTTTTTTAAATCTTTTAAATTCTGACTGGATTTGATCAAGCTGATGGAAAATAAGCTTAGAATGTATTTGGATACAATATATGGATTTGGATACAGAGTACCGAGATAATTTTTTCAAAATTCAAGTAATAATTCTTGACAGGGCTTCTTCAGTGACATCCAGAGTTACTTTTGAAAGTTGTAGCCATGTAGCCTTAGCACCTCTCTCCATGTGGTTGATTCTGTCTGTTTGCCAGCATAAAAGCCACAAAAACTCTACATTTGCAAGTGCATCAAGATGTATGAATCAGCCCAGCAGCATACCTCTAAAAAGATCATGGCTAAAAGCAAAGGGAAATGTAGCTTTTACAAAATAACTACGTGAGGAGTGAAAATGCCATAATTAAAACACTGCTACTACTACCCACTTCATAATTTAGAATTGAACAGACTTTTCTGAGGTCACACTTTAGGTGAACCTTCCATGTCTCATTCCAAGTTACTGATCTGTTGGTTGGTGGATCAAACCTGGAGTATTTTGCAGCCTTTCTCAGAAAACCTTGACCATTTTCCTGTAGTCCCCAGAGCTTTCAGATACACCAGCTGAGCACAGCATGCCACATCCATAACAGGGTGTGCTTTGTGACTCACAGTGTCTTGTGAGTCATGAATCTCTGAATCTCCGTGACTTTCCAGGAGGGTTACAGAAGGCCTTGAAAAGTCAAAAGAAGTCTGCAGTCCCAGCCACTCTTCCTTGCCCAGCAGTGTATCTGTGATGGTGTGTTTCAGTGTCTCTAGGGCAATAACATATATAACCTTCTTTAATGCTTCATCTTGATAAGCTGCCCCATTCTTTGTAAAATACAGTGTGACAAAATCTGATGCTTTACCATGGTGCCTCTCAGGGTGATATCTACATCTCTGCTCTGTTCTGAGCTCTCCCCACCCACAGCTGACTTTGCACAACATTAGTCTATAGTTAGAAATGCCGTGCTCAGAGTGAATTATATAACTGATAGCAGCATTGCCTTCTTGGAGGATATTAAACACCTTACAGCACTTGTAGGGAAGACTAAGTACTAACCATGCTGCTGAAACCAAGGATGCCACTTAAAAAAAAAAAAGGCTTGTTAATATTGATAGCTCTTCATGCTCTGCCACAAGTTTGTGCAGCGCACATTTTCAGCAGGTGGGGTGGTGATGTGAGATTGACAGGGGAGAGGGGGACTGTTCATGAGCTGTCTTACTTGTGTGTGTGCATATATATATATGTGCATCTAGCTAAACCAACAAAGGAAACTTGTCTCATTCCCCATGTAAGTTTAAATGCATGGTCATTATTTGTGCTGTTGCCTCAGTTCCAACCTGTGTGGAATGTGAACAGATGAGCAGAAGTGCTTGCCATGTTGTGTAATTGCTCCATAACTGCACCATTGCCATTATCTAGTACTTTTTTCAGAGTACCTCAAATATTTTTGTATTGTGGAGTTAAACCTCAACATGGTTTTCATTTCTTTCTCCAGTCTTTGACTCCATATTCTCCTGTCAGCATTAAAACCTTGGAACACTGTGGAACATTTTTTAAGTGTTTTGTGTCTGTGTGGACAGCTGAATCTGCCATCTTGCTATGTGCCCCCAACATCACATTCCCAAGGGAAGCTGGTGAAACCTCAAGCCATAGCTCTCTGTATGTTTTAGCTGATCTTGTCATAAAAGTACATAGTTAGCTGCTTACTCCACAAAAATGTTGGTGAGGGAGGTATTAGAAAATGTGTGAAGAAGTTGGAAGTTTGTCCTGAGGTTTTTGGAGACCCTGAAAAAGAGAACATCTGCAACCCTGGTGCAGTAGCAGAGCAGAGATTCCTTGTCCAGCACAGTGCTCATGTACTGTCAATAATCTTGGCAGGGGCGGAGGTCCTGCTTGTTCATAACCCACCTTGTCTCTTTCCTCCATGATCAAAGTAATTAATGTAAGAAAATAAACCAAAAGAAAGTAAAACATGTCTATGACTATAGAAATCTCTGTCTGTATGAAATCTTGTGATATTTTTGAAAAGGTACAGCTTAGCAAAGAAAAGGTGTCTGTGGAAAATATATCTTTTGATGAAAATTTCTGCAGAAAACTTGGGATGGGGTTTTGCATTAATTTTTAAATGTAACTATCTGTAATGGGTTTGTAGGGTGTAGCTTTTTAGTTTACGAAGTATTTCTTCTTTGGAACAAAAATACACCACAGGATTGTATATCTCCAATAATGACTAGGCAGACCCCCTGTTTCAAAGGGCTCTTAACCCAACCAGAGTAGCAAATTAATGTTGTAGCATTCTCAGGGTGACCTTTTCCTATGAAATTAACCTATTCTGATGAATCATCAGCACCCAGGTTTGACATATGTCAGTAACTTACAAAAACATCGTCACTGTGAAGATGGGAAGCTGATCACCTAATGAATGCACTCACCACCCTGTAATAGGAACAGCCTTCTGTTTGAGGGACATAATTTCTTCTCACTGCTTAGGAGTTGTGGAAATTTTCCTTAAAAAAAATGGAGGGGGGCAGGGGAGAAACATGAGAATGTATGTACTTTTTTTTAACTTTTCCACTAATGAGGCAAAAAGAAATATTTATTGAGGTGTAATACAGCCTGCAATTAGAGTATGGATTTTACGTGTGATGCTGTGGAGCTGGTGGTTAAAATGAGTGGTCCTTGCTTTAAAGCTTTTTGAGACACTGCTTGATCTGCCACTGATCCATAGCCCTACATCCTGCTGTCTCCCTCCTATGGATACCAGTACCTTTCTCTCCCTCTTCCTCCCTCACTCACCCCTTCCTCTGTTTTGGCTCTCGCCTCTGCCAGAAAGAAGAGAGCTAACCTAAAAACAACACAGGGGACCATGTGAACAAACACTGTGAGAGTCACTTAAACACAAGGATTTGTAAAACTTGATTGTTCTAAGCCTGTCCAAGCCGGAACTACAATTTGAATTAAACATAAGGTGACTCTTTTCACTGAATAAATAAGTGCAAACAACATAGCTCACAACCATGTTTTATTTCCCAGACAAAAATGGTTCTTAACAGCTTTCTGAAGGCTATGCTTCAGCCACCTGCTGCTAAAGTTGTTTGCGTTTTCCTAGAAAATTTGATCTTCCACAACATTAAAACAGACAAATATGCAGTCAGCACACTTGTGCATACTTGGGGCTAGATGTTTGAGAGTCATATTTTTTAATGAACACTATAACTTTCTACAAACTTTATTTCAGTAAGCATACATGACAGGGATGGAGAATGGAGTGATGTGGGAATTTTTCTCCCAGCCTTACTCAAATTTAGCTGCATTTTGGAGACAAAGGCAATCCTCACTGTTATTGTCAGTTTAATGTTTTTCCACAAATCTCTTATTTGCATTTCTAATACTAGTTTTTACTGCAAGATCCTATTCTCTTGATATTCTTCTCTGGTACATGTGCTCAGGTATTTGGGTTGCTGCAGGGACCTTAGAGCATGTATTTTGCAGTTCTTGTTTCCATTTTGCAACTACACTGAAGCATATGAAGCTGGCATATGAATGTATTGTACTCCCAACAGGAGAGTGATTGAAATGCAGACACTGAGAACAGCTGTTTACAGTGAAATCTTGTTTCCTAGTTGGTTTGTGCTGAGCACAGATGAGTTTCCTAGAAAAGCAGATAACCTCTGCTTTTACTTTTGTTTAGACTATTCTCTTTCCTAGAGTTGTAAAGGCAGGACAAAGGTTCCACATTTGTTATTTTTACAACGTTCAATTAGCAAAGCTAATGATGAAAATTTCCTCCTCTAGGAGCTTTTCTCTTTTCTGCTATTGCTCTTATCATCTCCAGGCCACCAAGTAGTGTGATACTTCATGCCTTCCCCTTGGTGTTCTAGATCAGCAAAATCATTAGGTACAGGCAGTGCAAAGTGATAACCTCCAGCATTAGAGATCATTAGAATTTTATGAGATTTACTTTCTGTTCCAGTGCTCCCATATATTACAGATCACGAACACTTTTCAGTCTATTTCTCTGCACACTTAATCAATACTTAAGCAGACAATAGGTAAATGAGGGAGGAGTGAAATTTCAGATCCTTTATTTTGAAATCCTTTCTGAGTCTAACATGCAGGATGAGGAAGAGAAAATTTGTATGAATCAGCATACTCTGTGGGTGTTAATTTATACCACAGGAGAATCTTGGGTGCTATATAGCTTCTGATTTTTCATTTGTGTCTTAGAGAACCTCTGCAGCCGTGCATTAAAACTGTTGTATGGACAGCAGGCATACTGCTTTTATTAACATGTTGTTGTTGCTAAATCTAACCCATTTTTTTTTCTATAGAAGTGCTTAAGGGGAAAGAAAGCATCCAAAACCCAGTCCAAATTTAGTCTTTATGACACAACAAAAATAAAAAGTAAAAGCCAGACAAACTGAACATGTTTTTTATTGTTATTAAAAAAAATAAAGATCTGGAGTGACAGCTTGTAAACTAAGATGCAACTTGGTCTGTTTTCAAACAGCCAAAATGCTGTACTATCCTCAAAACAACCCATGTAAATCATGATGTTTTGTTAAATGATTCAATGCTCAGGGATTTGATTTGTCTTCTTATGTCCTGGCTCTGCCCAGAGTGGGGCTAATTTTTACACATACGGCTGGGACTTCGAGATTATTGTATACCACCTCACATCATTGCCAGCATGGGGAAAGGGAGTCTCTTCCAGGGAGAAGGGGTCCCTTCCCGGGTTGGCGTAGGTTGGTGGAGGGAGTGGTCGAGTATTCTTGTTTCCATGTGAATTGTTTGTCTCTTTCTTGTACCCTCTGTCACTAGTACTGTGCTGTTACTGCTCATTTTCATATCTCATTGCCATTTCCAGTAAATTGTTCTTATCTTAACCCATAATCTTTACCTTTTGTTCCTCCAAGTCTTCTCTCCAGCCTGCCACAGGGAAAGGGGAGGGGGGATATTAAGGGAGCAGGGCATGGTTTCAGTGGGGGCACTAAATTGGAAAATACCATTCCTAAAGCAGGATATTTTAGTAAAAGAAGATTATTTCTCAGAAGAAAGTTGTCTGTTTTCATGCAGTTACCCTTTGAATTAACTAGTAAAACCAACAGAAAACAAGCTGTATCTCAGTATCACATGCTGAGGTAATATAACCCTATTTTTCCCTTCACCCTCAACACTGTTTGCTCCTTTTTAACCTCATAGCCCAGTCACTCCAACCTTCTCCCCATTCGTTCTTCTACCCACATCTCTCTTTCTCTACAACATTTGATGTGGCTAACTGGAGCCTTACATCAGTATTTTAGAAGAGTTCAATGATTAGAAAGGGAAAGAATAACCAAAGGAAAGAGGGATGATTATTTATATGTTAAAAAAAAAGAAAAGAAAAGAAAAAAGTGACATCAATACAATATTTGGGTTGCCCTGGAAGTGGAGTTGAGCGAGTAGCTGCTATTACTTCTTGAGAAAGGATAGAGGCATCTCTGCTGCTTCCCAAGCCCACAACCTTGTACATAGCAATTAGACAGGAAGTATTTAAGTAACAACTACCACCAAGTGAATGAATAACTATAGAGAATAACCAAATGCTTAACTTCTGAGAGACAAGCAACATCTCCTTAAACACCGTGTCTGTTATTCCACAAGATATAAACAATATCTTGCATAAATGCTCTACTTGCATTCCTTAAATGACGTTTTGCAAGTATTCTGTAGCAGCCCCTAAACCAAATTGTTTATAAATGTGGCAGTGGAAAAGCTGTATCCGTTAACTTTATCTGAAAAATAAAAAGGAACCCTGTTGTTAGTTAGGGAAGTAAAAAATAGCTGACAGTCATATCTTGGTTCTTGGTTGTTTTACTGAGCTGATCACTGTGATAGAGGGGACTACAGAACCACAAGACTGTTGGAAATTAAAAATAACTCCATAAACATGTAATATAAAATTAGCAATGTTCAACCAGATGAACATGGATGCATTTAGCTACAGTTTACATGTAACATTGATTCACTCAGAGAACACCTGGGAGTGAAATTTACAATTCTGTGTGCGAAAGGTAGATGTTCACTTAACAGTATCGCAGTTCATTACCTTGGTGCTTGTTCCCTCAAGAAATGTCAACGTCTTTTAACTAGGTCCAGATGTAATAGATGTCACAAACCTGAATGTAAAACTGTTGGGTGAAAGTTACAATTTTCAGTGTGATGACCAAATTTTGCTGCATTTCTACCTGCTTTGCTTGGGGAATTGGCAATACTATTTCAACACAATTCTTAGGTTTTACCCCGAGGCTTCAACTGACATTTTCCCCATGCGCACAAATCTACCACTCTTAGATGTGAATAGGAAGATCAGCAAGGACATAAAGTTGAATGGAATGGCAAGAGAGGGCAAACTGCAGATGTTACTGTAGAACAAAAGAATGGGGTTAAAACCAACACCTAGTATATGAACACCCAGAACTGAAATTCAGGTTGTGAGCCAAATGATTCATCTGTGTTGGCTGGGGTGAAAGGAGTAAAAGGGATGAAGCACTATGCTTCCATATGTATATGTGATCCACATAGACAATTTTGTGTTTATAAATATATCAAAGATATAGAAAGTAAGACATTCTTACCCTTTTAGAAAGTTTGAAGCTGAATTGAAGAAAACATTTGGTAGATAATCATAGACCTAGGTTGTGTAAACCAAGTTAATTTGTCTCTGACTTTTAATATGTTACTGGCTTTGAAGCAAAGAAGGACAAGCAATAGAGACAAGAGAGATGAAAATCTCTTACTTTCATATCTAATTTAGAGTTAGAATTGCTTGATATTTTTTGTGTGAAATTTCATTATTGCTTCAAAAGTTCCACAGATACCAAAGCAATCCTTCTAAAACAGAGTACACAGTTCTAAGCGACACAGACTTGGGACTGATTTTAAAAGTGGTTCTGTTTTGCGATCATAAGTCACACTTTAAAAAACAAAACAATGATGGATGTCTTGAGCTATATTCTATTGTAGGTAGCAGTACAGATTTAACTTGCCTCATGGGAGAAAGAAGAGTGTGAGTGATAGACAGTTCCTTTTTGGAGTTCTGCTGGCAAACACTAAGGTAATGCCTGGTCTTTAACAATAACAGATAACCTGCTCTCAGGTTCTACAGTTTTGGGAATTTAGCAAGATGAATGTCGACTATTTTTGCTCAAAACTTTGTTCAGAGCTTGTTGTTCAAAGGAAGAGTTAAGACTAGGACAAAAAGGACAACTATTCACTGGAACATCTGTGGGCTATGTGACCAAAAACACTTTCTGGGTGCTACAAGACAGAAAACCAGATCATCAGCACAAAAGAGGGATTTTATTTTTAAATTCTTGCAGGATGAAGGATTTCTAACATAAAAGATCATGGCAATCAAAGATCAGGAAGACTGCTGAAGACTGCTGCATTGCCATCCCCTTCCATCACCAAGACCGTGAGCAGAAGGAAAAACGGATATAATGCAACACTAATTGTGAACTAATCTTGCTTGAAAAAAGGTAAATTACTTGTGAGAAGTCCTCCCTTTGTCCTTTCTGTTTTGAATGTTTTTTTCAGTCTGTTTCAGACACAAGAGCACGTGAGTGATTTTGCCAAAATGATAGAGATGTGAATTGATGAAAACGTTACAAGCACAGAACCACCTAAGTTGGAAAAGACCTCTAAGATTGAGGCCAAGCATTAAGTCAGCACTGCCGTCCATCAGAATACATCTCCGAGGTTAAGTGCAGCCAGTTGTTAGTTCTGTTCACTCTGACCTTCAGTTAAACAGCTTCCAGAGCTGCGTTGGCTCTCACTCTGCCAGTTTGGAGCACAGATGGCACTCATGTGACACTCCCTGTGCTTCTCTGGTGGATACACCCTCCAGTCAGAATGATAGATGTCAAAAACATGAAACAAATTGAAGCTCATCAGAGCATGTAGAAATAGCAAAACATACCAAAAGCATGTAAATCATGCAAAGGCACTTCATGATATATGTACTCCAGTTGGGTGGGATTCTCTTACACAAATAACTTGTGTCTGAAATTTAGTTTTCCTTGTTTTCCTGTCATGTCCTTTTTGTTCTTGTAAGCCCCTTCTTTCCTAAGAGAATGAAAGCCCCACTGCAACTTCACTGCTGTCTGTTGCTTTAACAGGAGACCTTCTTTTCTTGGTTACATAGATGAGCCAGTCACGGAGTAAAAATGCCACCACACGGTTTTAATGACTGACAGAGTTCCTTCAGTAATGAGTCCCAACTGCTGAGGTACGTTAGCTGATAAAAAACTGTCTGGCTGAAATGTGTTCTCACCAAGCATCTGTAGGGCCCTATTTGAATGACAGATCAGTTCATACATATCATCTTGCTGTAGGCTATACACAGTCAGGAGAAGGGGTTAAATTCCAGGAATAGTCTGCAGTAAATAATATGCTTTACTGTAGAATCTTTTCTTCTCCATCCATTTTTCTCCTAGTTTCTGCTAAGCACTTCTGGGCAGACTGTTTTCCCAGAGAACTCAGTTGGTTGCTATAGGCTGCTGTTGAGGAATAAAGTTCAGTCACAGTCTCCAGTGTAATGTCGAAAGGAAAAGCATTAATTAAAAGAAGAGGCAACCTAATACTTATGCCCTGTGAACAGACCTCAGGCAGCGCAGAGTTGATTCTTCTGTTTCATTTCCCCTTCGTACTTGGGCATTTTTGCTGAGTCAGACACATGAAACTATGCCTAGAGCAACACTCTCTAACTGTTTTGGGTTTTTTATGTGCTGAACACCTGTCCCCTATCTCTCCCATTGCATTTAAAAGAGTAGAAATCTCATAACACCATTTCTGTCTCTTTTTCTGGAAAAAAAAAAATTGTTTGAAATCTATTGATATTTAATAACATCTCTTTGGTGGGATGTGATAATCGGCTGAAGACAGATGCCCTTAAGGTATTTGATGGCTTTAAAGTAGTACATTTCAATCCAGTTCTGCTTGCTTGTTTAATAACAGCTTTCAGGCGTTAAATGAGTAAGACATATTCTGGCCCAATATAGTGATCCTGATCATTCATATAACAAGAAAATGGACAACAGTTCATACTCCAAAGGGAAATGCAAGGGATAGTTATGGACAACTTAGGAACAACTTGTTCATTGGGAAATTCTCTCCTAACATTGAACATTTTAGCTGTTAAGTTATGTCCTGTGGTATAGATGCTTATACCTCTTCAATAGAGATGCTGATACAATTGCAAAAGGGTATCAGTATCTATAGACTCCTGAGTTTAAATGAAGTCCCAGACAGTACTTTGCCTCAATGATTTTTTTTTTTCCAGTTCTTCACTTAAAAGATCAAATTGTTGCATTGTTTTCATTTTCACTGCCAGGTTATTTTGTCTAAGAATAGAAGGTTTACCTGATTTAAGTTTTGTAAGCCATTAGTCGTCACATGGTCATCAATTTGTTACTTTTCTTCCTGTTAAATATGTCAACTTTTTTTCTCCTCCTCCAAAAGCTTTTTTGAGTTGTTGGTTCCCATGTCCCCACTTTCAAAGCACTTTTTATCAAGAATTTTCTTGACCACTGTGCATAGAACAGTGGGGTTTCTGTTTATCATTAATTTTTTGTGACATCTGGATCATCTTCCAGATTTATCACCATTTATTTAGAAATCAACAATGTACCCAGGTAAGTCAAATGCTTTGTCACAATTTGTGCAATTTGTGTTACATTGTATTTTTTGTGTTGTGCTCTCAGTTCACCCAGCTTTATGGCATGTCACTGGAGTGCCATACAGCCTCCAGTCCTAATTATCCCATGTAACTCTGTGGAATATGCAGGGTTTTGCCACCTTGCAGCTCATTTCTATATCTCTCATGGATAATATGAACAAACCTGCCTCACTGCAGGGCTTTGTGCAACCACTGACAACTTTTGACACATTTTAATTTGACCATCATTCTTCCTCTTTAATTTCTGTCTCACAGCCAGTTTCTATCCGATGATGGGACCTTAGCTCTGGCTTTGTGTTTCCCACTGTACCTGTAAGGCATAGAGAGGTATTAATTCCATTAATACCTCCTTGTCTAGCACTTAATTTTCTCATCATATTATCTGTTCTTTTCATATATCTGTGCAGGCCACCTACAGCTGTTCCTGACTCCTCCAAGGTGATAGGCTTGGCCTCTTTTCCAGGGCAAATCCTTCCCCCAGATTTTCTCTAGAAAAATCGTGAGCTACATGGAGTCGTAGAAAACAATAACAAGAAACTTTCCAGTAAGGGAGGAAAACTCCCTTCCACAGCAACCCAAATTACTGAACACAGTGTTATTTGAGACAATCTCATCTCTCAAGGGAGTGCAGTAGCATTGCAGTAATATCACCATACAAATAGAGATGTTTCAATACAAACTCTCCCTAAATAAGGGCCATTCATAATTCAGTGCAGGCCGGTCTAGCAGTAGTGGTCATTACAATGAAGCAGTTTGGGGGAAAACAGAATCGTAGAAAGCTGTATTGACTTGGTAAATATTAACAAGTTAATAATAACATATTGTTATCACAGGGCATAAATCATCTTAAACATATCTGTAATCTCTAAAACACTGTGCCTGCCCTTGGATGTAGCAACATGGGTAGCTGCATGGGTCTGAAAGTTTGCTTCTAATTCATGCTGGCAAGGGTGATGGAAAACACTCACCAGAGAGCAGAGTCTGGTTCTTGAGCTGTAGTTATTACTTAGCATATACTTAATTAATACTTAGTGGTCCTTGAATGAGAATGAGTCTTTAACACTCGCAAGAACCCACTACTCAGGATCTCTCTGAATCAAGATTGTGCTGTCTAAAAGCCACAGAATTCTTCTTCTTTGTAGAAGCAATTTTTGATCAGTTTTGTTTTCACACACGGTCTCTAGCTAAGCACTGAGATTACAGCACAGAAAACAAGATCTCCAAGACCTCTAACTGGAAATATTGCTTCACTTTCCTTCCCCACTGGAATTAAACATAAATATAAAAAATACTACATTCATTTCTACTGATGGAAGTATTTGCAAATATGCATATTTGTAAAACTTTAATTTTAGACCTAAGTTAACCTGACATGTCTTTTTAAGGAGCTTGCCCAAGGCCACACAGTGGCTCTGTGTCAGCCGGGATTAGACCTCAGGAATTGTTGCCTTTCAGTCCACTAGACCAAGCTGCCTTCACGCTGCTGTCAGAGCTCTCCAGGCCAGATCAGATCAGTGTGATCACTTTCTTCATGGGGTTGATTTTTAAAAACATGTATATCCTAACTGTATGAGAAACCAAAATAATACTTTTCTGTGCCAATAGAGGATAAAACCTTTTTTTTTTTTTAAATTTTCTGTGTGATGAAATTAAATCATACCTGTGCCCTACACTTTACAAAAAAAAAAAAAAAAAAAAAAAANCCCCTAAGGCACTTAAAGCTCCAGGGCTGCCGGTCCACTGTGTGTTCTTATCACTTTAGCTTTTAACAGGATTGCCTTTTGCTATTTGGCCAGCTCCAGAAGGGGTGTGGGTGGCATCCAGAGTAGCAAGAAATACTCAGGATAAAATATTGTGAACTCAAAGCTTTAACATTGTTTCTTCATTATCATTTCAGATGTTCCTTGACCACAAAATTTATTACCCAGAGAATTTATACTGGTTTTTTGTCCTTGTCTCAAGGGCTGTGCAAACCAGATGTTGCCTGTGTTCCTGGCTGCATCATGCTCCTTAAGGAGCTCCCAGCCAAGGTCTGGCTCCAGAATTTGACTCCTTCCTCTTCCTTCCCCATACAGTCCAACTTGTTCTATGCTCCAGGGCAGGACACACTGCATATGGCTTGTCAGTCTGGTGCAGGACTCACTGACTGTCCGCCTGACTTGTTGGATGTAGGCTTCAAAAGAGGATTTTGCAGCTGTGCTGAAGCAGGCAGCACACCACCCCCTAAAGCCCTATACCACCAGGAATACTGATGCCTTGCTAACTGTTGCCGTTCTGGGGCTGTGCATCCATCCCAATCCAAGCACAGACTTCCCTTGCTGTGACATTCAAAGAATGAGATTTGGGGGATCATGCCATGTGGAGAGATTTGGGTTTCTAATGGCATGACAAACAGAAAGATCAGAGATTTTTTTTCACAGTAGTTTTGAAGTATTTGGAGCATGAGAAGAGGATACTTAGCAGAACAGAGATTTTGAAACCACTAGCTGAAGGCCTGACATTAAGGCAATTAACAAATCAAGATAGATTATGTAGATTTTTCTGGATCTACTGGAAACTGCTGCTTATTGCAGCTCTTCAAGGCCCTTTAAAATCCTGACAGTACGGAACCAGACTAAATAGAAGACAATTGCAGTTCCTTTTGTGATGTAATAGGAAATTTGCCAGCCTTCAGATTTTCATGATATATGCACAGTAACTTCTTACCATCTGCAGGTAATAACAGTGATGCCTTGCACCATTAGCCTTTTATCTGTAGATATCAAAAGGTTTTCTAAACATTAACTAGTTAAGTGGCACCGCTCCAGTGAGATGTACACCTCTACCTTGTGTGTTTTGAGTGGCTTTTATTAATTTAAGAGCTTTGGTAAGGCTGTCAGCCTCCTTGTGCTTACAAGGCAAAGATAATGATAGACAAGATGTGTTGGGTTTGGAGCCTGTGGACTATGATAGTTTAGGGAGGGGGGCTACTTTAACTAGTGCCATTTTTATACATTTTGACTGTGTTCTTAAAAACCCTTTACTGACCTAAAGTCTGAGCAGCCATGTAAAAGGAGATAAACATGCACCTAGGGATGTCTAAAAGCAATGCTTTTTATAAGGGAAGGAGTATAAAAAGTCTTTATGTTGACTCACGGTAAACCAAAACTGAACCAAACTACCCCCACAGCAAACACAAACCCTTTGTCTGTCTGTGGTGGTGTTTCAGCAAGCCCCTGAAAGTTGAGATTACTTTGGGAGTTTTTATCATCCTCTTAATAGGTTTACTTCTCATTGAAGGAGGGGAAAAAACTTTTCTGGAAAAATATTTTATTCTTAGATGGATTTTTTTTTAATATATATTTCTGTCTGAGAAACTTAGTGAAATCCTTTTGGCCAATTTAAATGAAATCACTGGGAATACGAGTTTGGGTGCTGCTTGTGCTCAAGTAGCTGAATTGTATCCATCCTCTCTCAGAGTTCAGATGAAGAACCCTCTCTCATTACAATTCAGCCTTTGCTGAAGCCGGGTTTCTCAGGAGAACATAGGAAAGAAATCACGTCCCAGGAGAGACTGGGCATCTGGCAGCAACCAGCCCAGAAAACTCTGAAGTGTCTAATCTGTTCAACTGGGACTGTGACATAGCTTTTCCTTTGCTGTGATCTGTTGAATTCTTCAGGCAAAGCCCACAAGGTTCCATCATCAGCAGTGTGATACTAACTTGCTAGGGAGGGTATTTGAAATTCTTTGATGCCCTTCTTTTGCAATGAGCTCTACACAGACAAGTTTGAAAAGAGAAAATGTACTCAGCTCTTAGGCCAAGCAAGATGAAGCTCACAGTGGGATTGCAGCTGCCTTTTGTCTCCTTTACTGTACTGTAATGGAGGTACTACCTGATTCTGTGATGAACTTTTTAAGGCCAGCACCTTTACAGAGGTATCCCAGAAGAGGTGGCCAGACAGAATCATAGAATCAATTGGGTTGGAAAAGACCTCCGAGATCTTCGAGTCCAACCCTTGATCCAACACTGCCATGGTTACTAGACCATGACACTAAGTGCCACATTCAGTCTCATCTTGAAAACCCCAGAGTAACCATCTATTCAAGTGTAACTCTGTGTCAAACTCCTTGGCATTCACTGGTCAGAGTTGTTTTTTAAGAAATCACAAGGCCAATAACAGACATGTTTTAGGATGCTCTCATGTTTAGGAGACAGTGCAATACCTTGAGGGAAAGAACTGTGAATATGCATAGAGAGCAACATTAGAATTCAGTCATGCTCAACAGTGAAATATCCTGATATAAAACCAGGTGACATTAATTTGGATCAATAGACTTCCTGTACTTTTAAGCATGCAAAGAATAGCATTGACTTCAGTGGGACAGTTTGAATCTTCAATGTTAAAGATATGTTAGAATCCATGGGAGAAGGGAGTAAGTATGTATGTGATCTTCTCACTTTCTCCATACCAACACTGCTTTAATATTAAAAGAAAAGAGTGGATACTACCTGGCTACTGTATGTCCCTAAGGGAGAGGCGTTACAAGTCTTACAAGTTCCATATTTAAAGAGAAAAGGTAAAAAATAATCCACTGTACATTTGCTGTGTGAAGTCACACCAAGAACATCTTTAACACCATAATAAACACCACAGTCAAAGTGAATATACATCTTAGCAGAAGTGAGTATGTAACTATCAGTTCAACGTTTAATTGTTAACATGCCTCAAGGTCTCACATCATTTCAAAGAAGACACAGGTGGCCGTCAAGGTAAATGCATGATAAAATGCTTGTGTGTTGTGATTTCCTCATATAAACTTTAAAATCAGTGTTAGATGTATTTTCTGTGAGCAGTGGATGGATCTTCTTCCCTTAAAATACTCTCCACAGAACTGGTAGGTGTTTCTGACTGATCCTGCTGGAGCTGGAAACTCTCTTGTGCCCTCTGACAGTTGTTCATCTCACAATTGCAGATTTTAGCATTGACCCACAGATCCTCCTTGGGCCACCATGCTAACTGAGGACATTTCAGCAAGGGCAGCTTACGCAGAGTCCCACTGATGTTTCTCAGGAGCAAGGGAAAGGCTTTAAGGAGGGCTCTTACCCTCTTGCTGCACTCAGCTGGAGTTGTGCTGAGCTGCTCACCATTACTTTGAAAAGCAGAGAGCAGAGGGTGGCCATCAATCTCAGAAGATCAGAGCCAGACAGTCACCCTCAGCAGCTGTTGCCAGCTTCAGAAAGATTCTTAACATTTCTCTTGAACTCTTCTTTTTGTCTCCTTTCCTCCTCTTTTTTTTTTTTTCATTCATTAATTACAGTCCTCAATATCCTACTGATAACAACAAGGTGAGTGTAAGGGAAAATAATGTTTTATGTAGGTAGTTTGTATTCTAATTATTGTTTGTGAATTCAGATACTTTTAACACACATACAGTGCACGTACAGTTCTTGCTGTAACTGCAACATAGCTTACTGCTCATGAAAATTTATAGACTCTTTCAATCTTTAAAGACAATCCCAACAACATCGTTCAATATACCAGAAACATCACACTCTTGAAGGAGGAGGGAGAGTCACAACAAATTTCTTTAGTGCTATATTATGCTTTATCCCAAGTGTTGGCTAGCTTTTATATTTTTAATTTAGAAATGAAAGGATATGCTTATCATTTGTGTATCATCTGAGAAACTAGTGCACTGTAGGGCAAGTCTTATTTCAACACTGTAAAGAGGCATTGATGCTCTTGAAGAATTACCACTGTTGATGGGTTATGAATATTCAGCTTACCTATTTTCTTCTCTGTGAATTTATTTTGGAATAAAAGGTAAGCCATAAAGAGACTAAATGAAGAATTTCTCTACTCAAAATCTTTCTGCTGTTCTCTTCTCCAACTCCGGATGCACAAAGAATTTGGGAAAGGAATCTGAATTTTTGTCCAAGAACAAGCCTCAAGTGTTGTGGTGCTCCTCAGCATCACCTGTGGCTTAGCTTGTGTGGAATGCTGAGACCGTTGCTCAGGCAAGAACTTGCAGGCAGGCAGTGCATGCCTCGTGCAGGTTGATGCTGTGACAGGATCTGGGCAGCTGAGTATTGACCCAGGTCGGAAGAACCTCAGAGCTGTAGGGGGATCTGGGTAAAGGCCAAAGAGGCTGGGAGAGTGGGGAACACAGGTGGATTGCTTCCTCTGCATGAGTGTGGAGGATGGGAAACTGGTAGGGGTGTGATGATATGAACAAAGCAGTGAGGTCACAAGCTGTGTATATGAGGGATTGAAGCATGTGTGCAGGGGGTCCCAGAGCTGCACTAGATGTTTGTTGCACGTAGTTGCACCTGGTGCACTGGATGCACCAGGTGGTTTGCAGGCCATGTAGATGTCTGTCAAGAAATTCATTGCTGCTGTTAGAGGGTGGGATGGTCAAAAATGTACTTTCAGAGGCAGTACATTTGAGGTTAAATAATGACGTGATAGTGACCATCTGGGAAACTGCAAGCTTTCCACAAAGGTATCTAAATTAACTATTCTTCCTATATAATATTAAAAAAAAAATCAAACAAAATCAAAAGCAAAACATAAAATAAAACCCCTGTCACATAAATACTCACAAGCCCCGATTTTGTTAAATGAGAGCACTACTTGCAGTAGAAACTCACTCTCAGCCACTCTTCCAAGTGCTGCAATCATTTAGTGTAAATGCTTGGAGCAAAAAGGATTTCAACTCAGAGATTTGTCATTCAGAGCAAATCCAGAGAGAAGTCAAGTGACTATGATACATGAATCACATCGAATTTGGCTGACTACAGAATATAATTACCTCCGTTTGTTGTGTTTATGAACAATTCTTTGTGTGAAAACTGTTTTTTCAGTTTTTTAAAATACTTTGGTGGACACAGATTGAGATAAATTCCATCAGTGAGAGAAATGCATCCTTGCACCTGTTTCTCTATCATTAATTGTATTAAGTATCTCAGAACAATTAAGCTTTGTATTCATACAGTTTGTGTTTAAAGCAAATGTCAAGGACAAGACAAAGAAATGTTACTGCAAATAATTACATGGAGCACTTTTCTCTGAGTAGTTTTAGCGTTACATTTTCTGCCTGTGTCATGTCTAATTGTTAAACAAGGGGCACAGCTGGCAGTGCAGAACTATATAGCCTTCTCCAGTTAATGTTTACCTTATAAAAGAGAGAAAAAAGTAAGTCTGTCTTCTCACTGCCTCATTGTTTTGTAGTCCTTTTGCCTTCTCATCCTTGGTGCCTAAAGGCTGTATTTTCAGATGGAAAAAAACTTTTAGTGTTCCTCACTTTTCATCAGTGATGTTATTTCAAAGGTTAGAGGAAGTGAGATGATTTGCATAAAACAACCCTTAAAGAAGGAATGTAGAAAAGTGACTCACTCCCTTCTCCCAGACTCTTTTGCTATAGTAACATTTGAGAACTCCCTAAGTTTTTTTTCTGGCAGTGCAGAACAACGATTTGAGGAGAGGCAAACACTCAGTCTGTTGCAGACAAACATTGAAGCAATAAAATATGTGAACATCTGGCTGTTTCATACAGTCAGTTTCAGGGAGCTCTTTAATCAGCCCTACCTTCTACAGCTATACCGCCCAGGGGTTTCCCACATCATGTTAGAAGTGGACAATATTTGCCCTTGGATACATGCTTAATGTTTAGGAAACTGAGAAATGTTTCCCTTTTTCAAAAGGCTGGTGTGCTAACTTGGTTTGGGACTGCCGCAGGAGCTCCACATCTACAAGATGAGCTTTTCTTTCTGTGAATACAAAGATGAGCTGTCATGGGGTGTAGCAGTCAGGGTTTTTTGTTCTTCTGACAGGAGGTCTCTCAGGTTAGGACACAATGTCAGATGCACCAAATCTGTCTGTGAGCGTCTACAGCTGCACTGTTCACAAGTTTAAAGTAAATCATCTCTTTCCAATGGACTTTTCTCTTGATCCAGGGCATTAGTTCTTGGACTCCATGTTTATTTAACTGCACAGACAGTCATTACCATTTTAAACATCTGTGTTAACCAGAAACAGCCAGGAAACCCTGACTGCCTGTGGGCAGCAGAGAAGAAAGAGTATCGGTGATTGCCATGTTTCTGGATATATTTCTGTTGCTTTCCATCCATGAAAACACAAGCAGAAATCTCTTGTGCAAAAATAACCCTGCCTCTGTCCAGAATATGTCTCACTTCACACAGAGAGATGACAAATGAACGAATGTTGTGAGATCTGATATTTCAGTAAATGGTGGTGAAGAGAAGTGTTGGCATGCTGTGGCATCCACAGGCTACAGTTTTGTGATTCCTATTTCTATCAGCCAGTGTGAAGGATATCATCCAGCTCCTGGAGTCTTCATTAATGTCTTCTGCACTGGGCAGCAGGAGACAGTGAGGAAGTGAAAGACCTAAATGCTGTCTTACATGTTTTTGCTACAGAAGACGCAGTTTCTTAGATTTGCACCAGCCGCTTTTAGAAAAATGCAGACCAGCACAGAGATAAAGCCAGGCTGTTTTCTCCCCACACCTTTTTTTTTGAAGCACCATCCACTCCCCTTGAAAAGCCCTTCCTTAGTGCACTGTGCCTGCCTAGAGGTATTCTGCAGACAAACTAGCATTTCTCCATGACAAAACAAAACAGCACTGTGTTACTACCACCTCGAAGGTCTGGCTTCACAGATTCATAGTAAAGAGGGGGTGTAGGATTAAGGAGAAGGAAGAAGAGGAGATGCAGAGGACAACAGTCTGGAAAGATTTGGCTGAGGTGGCCCTGTGCTAGCTCCCACGGGTTCAGCTGTTGTGCCAACTGTACCCACGCGAGCCCTCCTTTTCAGTCAGATATGATCAGGGACAAGGCAGCACAGGCATCTCCTTGCTCCTGGCAGTTTTCTGGGTACCCTCATGTTGTGTCCAGATGTCTACTTGTCATGAAACAAGAAGCAGAGGCATTTGGACTGCGAGCCTGACTCCAAGTCCATGTGGTCCACTGCAGCTGAAGGATGCCCCTTCTCTACTGGGGTCTGGCTCAGTGCTGCTGCTCATTCTGAGCTGTCTCCACTTCCTTGCCAAGAAGGGAAGAGCCTGGAAGTGCACACCAAACTTTGAAGCTGAACTGAGGTCACATCACATAATGGTTAGTCTTTCTCTTCTCACTCACATCTCCTCTGTTATCCATTTTTTTAAGCTTTTGCATTTATGTTCCTAGTTATTTTAGCAAGTCAATTGTGCCATTTAATTCAGCACATCATATCTCTTTGTGATGCACACTCTTCAGTAATACAGTGGCATTATAAATTATTCCATTTTTCAAGCTTTGAGTCTAAATCA
Source organism: Pachyramphus minor (assembly GCA_013397135.1). Taxonomy (NCBI): domain Eukaryota; kingdom Metazoa; phylum Chordata; class Aves; order Passeriformes; family Tyrannidae; genus Pachyramphus; species Pachyramphus minor. The sequence continues at coordinate 52,550 of VYXB01006348.1, forward strand.
AATAACGTATGATATCTTTGAAGTCATTTTTATTGCTGTTCTTACAACATATGAATATGGTAGTTTTCACACACTGGAAACCAACTCCACTTACTTGTTTTGCTTTGCTTTAATTTGATAGCAAGTATACAAATAATTATATTTCTCCCTTTTGTCTGTCATTTTTCCTGGAGCCCAAATGGAGCATGCTTCTACATAAAGAAGGTAATGAAAAGAATGTCACCTCTTGAAAGAGATTTTGTCTGTTTCCTTCTTGAGAGATAATTGAATGCAGAAATCTTGACTGACAAGCTTGTGGATCTGGCCCATTACTTTTAAGTACTTTGCTGTGCTTAACACTTTCACTTTGGGGTTTTGTTCGTTCTTTCTTCTTTCACTTTTTTGTTGGTTGTTTGAAGTTTGGTGTTTTTTTTGGTTTTGGGTATTTTTGGTTTGGTTTGTTGCGTTTTTTTAATGGTGAATAAATCCTATCAGGCTTGGTATTTTTCATAGAATGTTTTGGTTTTGTAGAATTTGACATAGACATGAGTGACTGTGAACGTTTGTTTGTTTGTTTCTAATGACAAATACTGCATGGCAGAGCTAATAATTTTTTGTGGCTCCATGAACAAAACAACTGAATTTCTGAATGGACTGTCTTTCAGCTTGAAGGGGTGTTTTCTCATTGGCAATATTAGGAGTGGACATTAAATAAATGAAAAGTTACATTAGATTGTTATTCCCATCAGACTTATCTCTGGTGTCTGAACATTGATTTTATGGCAAAGAGTAAACCTCAGTGCCATCAGCTGATTAATGTTCCATTCCCAATTTGCATGCATGGGTAGTATCTACCCGAAGGTCAGAACAAGGAGCGAGGTGAGCGATGTAAGTACCTCTTCCTCAACTGTGGGTTTGATAGCAAAGAGAAAGAGTTGGAGAAAGAAAGCATGCAAAGATTCGTACCCAGGGGAAGGGACAAAAAAAGTAATTTTCAGCTCCACGATGTATATGTTTCTTTTAATCAGTCATGATAATAACCAAATCTACATAGCAGCAAAAATGAAGGTTTGTCTGCTTCTGCTTATTCAGCATTTACCAAGGTTAACTTATGTCAAAAGAATGGGGTTTGATTTGTGATAGGCTTTCTGGTGTTGCTGTTTTCTTGTGCTCTTGTTTTCTGAGGCACAGAAACTACGCATACAGCAAGGGCAACCACAGGGAGTGATGGCCAAGAAGAATGTTGTGGGGTTAGTAGGAATGAGAAAGGAAGATGGGACCTTAAAAGACTGACATTTCCAGCCACTAATTAGTGAAGGAAGTAACTGCATAGTTGAAACTTGGTTTACTATAATCCATAAGTCTGTTTCTTGGAAATTAAGAATGCAGAGAGGGCCACCAGTTTTTCTTTAAAAGTTTGACTTTAAAAGAATGAACCATGGAGCTATTTCTACAGTAACTATCTGTTCCTGAAAACAACATAAGCAAAAAGAGGCTCCATGGATGCAGCTTCTTCACACCATTGTGGAGGACGGTCCACAGGACATTTCCACAGTGCAATGGGTTCCTCTTGCTGTGCAAGCTTTCCCATGCTGCATGTCAGCTCAATTTCTCCGTGATGTTGCTTGGACTCAGCAAAAGAATATGAAGGCCCCGTAACGAGGCATCCTGCCTCTGTGCAAGTGCCTTCAGACCACGTGAGAACTGGGCACCATAGGTTAGCAGAAACCAACTTCCAAGTTTGTACATGAATGTAACCAACCTTGTATTACTTGATTTTATGTAGTGTTTTAAGTGATTGAAAGCTGAGGTCTGAGTCCTGTAAGAACTCGCACATGGTGGGAATCACACAATCAGATCATGGAGTCAAGTTCACTGTGGGTTTTAAAACACCTGAGCAGTGGGTGTTCTTTCAGAGCATCTGTAGATAAGAACTATGGAGAAAAAAGAGGCTTATACAGTGTTTAAACTAATGGGAGGTCTGTCTAAAGGCAGAGCATTGAGCTTATGGGTAACAGGGTATTAAGACAACTTGAGAGGTCACTTACCGGTGTCCTACAACAGAAAACTGGAAAACATGTCATTTGTTTGTCCTCAAATGCTATACAGGATTCTCTCATCTTTCAAAACACTAACCCAGTCCATCTGCTGTTGGAAATGCTATGTATGTTGTCTGGGACCAGTCGAAGGCTTCGATTTAGGTGGTGTTGCTCCTGCTCTACCATTTCCTGCGCGGGCTGGACTCAAATGCAGTAGGGGATGGTGGCACTGGGGTTCCCACTGCAGCAGAGGCCACAGAGGGACACACACAAATGTGTGAGGAGGGCAATACTCCCGAAATGTCAGCTACTGCCTCCACACCACTCCTCAAGCAGTGTCTGACATGGCAGATCCAGCTTTTTGGGTACCTGGTCATCCCAGATGCAGTCCTTTGTCCTCTCCCATTTAGTAGGGAAAGTCATCTTTCCCTGGCATCATCTCCTCTTCATTGATCTGGAAGCAAAACTGCAGTTGCTTACATTTCTGATGAGCGTTGAGCCAACCCTGTCTGGGGTGTGTGTGGTTTACATATTTACAGTATCTTATTACTTTCTTTAAGAGTAGTGATGTCTCCAGGTGTAATGTATCCAGAATCAATAAATGCCTTTAAAATCTTTATGCACGTAGTAGCTAAAAGATTGGGAGTGTTTGAATAAGTCTCAAGTTAAGTAAGCATATAAAGGTGACAAGCATTCATTTTAAACTATAGATGTGAAGGTCAGATCTCAAAGATGGTTTAGTTACTCATTCATCTGAAACACCTGCACTCTCTGACTTTCGATTTATTAAAATTGAAAAGGGAAATTTTTTCAAACATAAGACATATTTAATTTTCTTATTCTCTAGACTACTAAAAATTAACCCTTTTATGTTTGCTTAAAAATCTTGACGGTGTTTTTAATCACTCTTTTTTTTAACGAGCAGAATTATTAAAATTATTCTTGCTTTATTTAATTTTTTCTACTTACTCTGAGACAAACTTCAGCTTTTGATAAATGGTATTTCAGTGCCCACTCTGTGGGCACTGTGTGAAATTTTAAGCTAAGCTTAAGGAAATTTATAAAACATATGATTGTAACAATATTTGAATCTGATATTTCATTTTAGGGAAAAAAAAAATGCTTCCAGAACATTGCAAAACTGTGTGGGAAGAGAATGTGGAGAACCCCAAATAACTTTCTGCATGTCTGTAAAGGTAGCTGACATCCTTGATAACCAAGCAAGGTAGGGAGGTGCCTAGCTTACCTTGGTCTGTTTTCCTTTTACCTGCTTCAGCTGTATTTTACCTCTCCCTTCAGCCAGCATGTGATGTCATTACTTCTCAATCCAAATATACTCTAATCTGCAGAACCGATATTCTTTCCACTACAGAATTAGCCAACTCATGTACAGAAAAGGTCTCGAAAACTACTTCTTCCAGGCTTTTCAAATACTGTATATTTTGTGGCATTTTCCCTGTGCATCCCCATCCCTCTGCATCTATCCAGACTGAAAGGAATGAGGTAAGGTTTTTTTGTTGTAGTGAGTACTACTCTCTTTTACTCATAAGCAGTCCTAGAACATGTTGGTGTTCGCTCCCAATCCAGCTACAACTCAGGATGTGGGACACTCATTCACTCCCCTCATAGACCTTCTCTTCTTTGTCTGTGAGCATCTAATGAAAGAAAGCAGTGAGCTCTACTTTGTCCAAGGAGTCCCACATGGTATTGCACAAAAGTTAGCACCTGGTCATTCCCAAATGATGGGATAGGGGAAACATAGTGAAAATGAGAAGCAGAGTTCAGTAGAAATGAACATTATTGAAGTTTCAAATATATGCTTCCATCTCAGCTTCATACACCTTCATCTCAACCCTCTCCTTGCAGTTTGACATCCATCCCACTTGCATACAACCTCACCTATCTCTAATGCATGTTGCAAGAAAAGAAGCTAATCCATTTTGTTAAAAGACACAGCCCACAGTATGATTCATTAATTTATCATTGTAGCAAGTACTTGAAGCCACATCAGCTTTATGGCCATCATAAAGTGTCCCACCTAACACAGAATGAGACTGCACCTTGCAGTACCTGCTTAATACCAAAGTGATAATTGCACCATTGCACTGTTTTATGAGGCAGTAATCCAGTTCCTGAGCAGAAAAACTACCAGGCTGAAAGCTGAGTAGTTTATCTTGATGAGGAAGCTGAGTAAGATAGCATGATGGTACTATTGCCACTTTTCTATGCTTCAGGTAGGGATTTTTTGTTTGTTTTATGGTGTGGTTTGTGGGGTTTTTTTGAAGTCTTTGAATGTGTCTTTATCCGATTGACAAAACTGAACTAAAACCTCTATGGATTTGGGTTTAATCTCATTGTGTGTTTAAAATACCTCCTAAGGAAAAGATATTTGTGGTCAATACAAGCAATGGAAATGTGTTCGAATTTGGTGTATAGGTAGGCAGCATTAAAGAATATGGCCTGCAAAGCATTGCACTGCTGGACTCAACCCCTTTGGCTTTGTTTTTGGTTTTCCTAACAATGGGTTTATACCACCTTCTGATCTTAATATTAAAAATGAAACAATACCATCTCAGGTTTAGCATGGGATCACCAGAGCAGTTGCTCACCACTCTCTGCATGGTGTGCTGAATATCCAGGGCTGGTACAGATCAGGGTTATCTGTGTATCAACAGATGGAGGCAATACTGACTGTGCTTATTTGGGAATAGGAATCTGTACTTTCTTCCACAGCTGAGGCCTGGGCACAGCCCCATAGGCTGCCTAGCTACCTGGCATATCACAGGGGTAAATTTCTGCTCCCCAGGTGTTTCTCACCCCTTCTACAGAAGTGCACACGTGCATGAGGTTGTTTGTGTGCATATTCTTCTCAAAGGCAATAACCTTGTGTGTTCTTTTGTTTCATCAGTTGTGTACTAAGTGGTTCTTGATGCCTTGGCCATCTTTTTTAAGCTGCTGCTTTTGTTATATGAAACTTCCATGCTGAACTGTACAAAATCAATAAATAACAACATGAGGATGTTTCATCTGCCTTTCCTGCAAGCCTCTATTCCTCTTGACATATGCAGGGAATGTTGAAAGGCAAAATTATTTTGAAATCAAATGAGAAACATTGCCCTTTGATTAAGTTTGGCTTATATAGAAGATTCCAAAGAGAAAACAAAAATATCTCTCTCTTCCTCGTAACTTCTTTCCTCGGGCTTAATAGAAAAAGATAAAATGAGAAACATTACAATGGCATTTGCCAATTTGCAGGCAGAATATATTGCAGGTGAGCAGGCATTCACCTTCAAAGATAAAACTGAGTCAGAGAGAAAGAGTCCACATTGCCCTTAGAAGTAATGATCGTTCACATCACACTGGATGTTTGTTATGCCAGCCGTTTGTCAGTCAAGCAGCAGACGTCTTTTTGCTGTGCTCTGGTCCCACATTGCAAATAGAATAATGCCATAATAGATGAGGCTGTCCAGGTCATGAGAGTTATTAAATGTCTTTCTTTCGTGCCTAAACCTTTCTTGTTTCGCCACAAGATAAATGATATGGTCCCTGTAATATTTATTTTAAAAAAAAGTTGCTATTTTGTGTTACTGAAGGAAAATAGGAAACTACAAGAAGAGGATCACCTTAAAGTAAGGGTCACTCTGTGACATAGTTTGCAAGGGGGTACAAGAGACCAAAATGCTAGATCCTCCTCTTATTCCTGTGTCACCTGCAGAAATGCATTAGTTCCCCATGTACCCTGCTCTCCCAGAGAGCAGGGTAGGGCCGGAGGTGGATCTGTGTCTGTTTTATGGTCAGCTCTGGCAGCAGTGCAGTAGTATGCTGTCCCTTGTTCTGGCATTGTTGCAAGATCTGCAGTCAGACCGAGGTCTATATTTTGACATGTACCTAAACTCTCAGAAGGGTCTGTTACATCAGGATGTGCAGCCTGACATGAGTTAGAAGGGCCGTTTCTCAGATGGTGCTGAACACAAATTTCCTTTTGCCCTCTTTCCTTTGCCTTGCCTTGAAGAGAGCCCTTTCAAGGCTCTGAAGTAAGGGACTTCCAATTGCTAATCCATTTTTAAAGACTGCGATTGGTCTATAGGTATTTCTGAAACACCTTATCTCTGGTCTCCAGCTGGAAATGTAATGCAGCACATAATTGCACGAGTGTCTCAGTAATGGTGTAAATTAAAATTAAATCATGGGGTATTTCACACTGTGCACGTAACTCCTGATATCTGTTTTACAGGCTGCACAATTTAGCAGCATGCTTTTCGAAGATGTAGCACTACAGGAGACATTAAGTACAAGAACAATAAAGGTATGGACTTCGCATCAGTACAAGATTTTTTTCCTTCCAGGGGTGACACCAAGGTAAACGAAAGCAATCTATTGAATTCAGTTTCATTCTTCCTGGCAATAATTTCAAAAAAATTAGTCCAAGCAAGGCAGCCAAAGAAGCCCTAAGTTAGATTTGATCTTTAGAATTAATACTTACTTTCTTGGAGTCAAGTAGAAGAAGAGTATTCACTGCCCCTGAGTCTTCTCTCATGCTGGTCTGCCATGTTGTATATCCTCATTCTGTCTGTGTCTCACACTGAAAAGAGCTTTTTTCACAGGTCCACTAGCATCTCCTGTTTTAAATCGCTAAATCTTTAAACCCCTCAGCACTGATGTAGTACTCTGCAGTGTGCTCATTGTGTACACCATGTTGCCTGTATTCTACCCCGTTGGGAACCAATGACCCAAAACCAGACCATGACCAACCAGCTTCTGGAATCTAACTACATGGTCAGCTTTGCTCTACTGGCCTCTCACAATTGTGGATCACAATACATTCATGTAGCTAAAGAAGTAACAATAACAAGTAAAAAAAGCCAGTGTTTATCCTCCATTCTCTTTTGCTTTGCCTTTTTTTCTGGTTTTCCATACATAAAGAAGGGAGAATAACAGAATGAATCTCCATCGCACCATCCTATTCCATAAAACTCTTCTGGCTCAGAGGCAGAATTGTTCTTATTCAGCCCAAACAGATTTGGGCAATGACAGGTTTGTGTTTCAGAGCACAGGAATGTTCAGGCATCAGCAGACTGGCTATTTGTTTAGGTTTATTTTTTCATATGATATAATCTCCTCCCAAGTAATGCCTGCCATCATCTTCGATTATGCTGTTCCTCCACTTGCTGTTCATGGTAGCACTTTTAGCACTTACATTTCAATGCTAAGGAAACCTAAAGGTAGGGAGTTCATTACAGAAGCTCCCTTCAGGCTCTTGGCAAGATGTAGTGAGGTGCCAGTTGTTCTGAGTGATTTTCAGTGAATAAGAATGTACTGCAGCATTCCACCAAGTAGAGTATATTCGACATTATTTCCTTGTGGTACATACAACATAGGGAGCCCCTGGTGGTCTAGTGGTTAAGGACACGGCACTGTAACTGCCGAGGCCCGGGTTCGATTCCCGGTCGGGGAAACTCCCCGGGTAGGCGGAGCCCGTCAGCCCTGTAAGGCAATCCACCTACGTCCTGAGGACCTCGCTGCCACTGTCCAAGCTCGCTTGGCCCCGGCAGATGAACCTTAGGATTAAAGGGTGGGCTCAGTTCTGCGCGCACTGTGTCCCACCTAAAATAAATCCAATGCGCAGGCTGGAAGGCGTACAAAGACCTTCCACAGATCTTCGTTCTCGAAGGCTGGCCATACTTTGACATACAACATATTTTGTACAACTGTGATAAAATTAGTTCAGTTGATCATGCAATCACTCATGAGGTTTTTTTTCCTAGCATCTTCTAAAACAACAGTTATTCAAAATGCAAGAAAGTTTTGAAGTTTGCCTGCTCCATGTGGCACCAGGTCAATTGAGCCCTGTCTCAAGCTGCCCAGTGGAATATATACCACGGTTTTCACTGTTGCCAGTGCCCAGGTCTCTACCCTGGGTACATTGCCACTGTCACTCAAACCAAAGAAACTGATAATAATTCCAACACGACTGCACATGCTGCAATAGCAACTATGGGTATTTATTCAAAGGAAAGAGGGAGTCTGGTACTTGCATAGTATAATTTCAGACACTTAGCTCAAGTAATGGAGATCATTTAGTCACCCAGTTGAGACTAATTCCCTAGGCCCCTTATGTAGCCCATGAGAAGTTCCACTTGTATGGTGCTTCTAGGCAGGAAGATCTCAAAGCCATCAGGCTGGAGCTGCAACAGACACATGGCATTCTGCCACACCAAGGCAGTATGTGTACCTTACAGAGGTAATGGGCTTCAGAAGAGGAAAGTGTCCCCTTTTTCAGAATCAGAAGCATCATCGGAGGCCAGCTGGGCACTGTAAGTAGTCCTCAGGCACATCAGATATACAGAAGGTGATTATTGACCTACAACATCTTTACACTCTAGGTAAGAAACATGAGTCCTTCCACTATTTCCCTGTTTGTCGGTACAGTTCCTGCCCTAAATAAGCCAGTTTGTTTACCAGAAGTTTTTTTTAGTCAAGATATCTTTTTTCTGTTCTACACAAAGATGTTGCAGGTCTGTAAATACATTTCTCAGAGGACTGGCCTGGTTTTGTGAGTTCTGTTTTGTTTGTTTTCCCTGGAAATTGCATAATTTTTTATTTTATCATGCTCTGATGTATGCTGAGATTGCATCTTTGTACATATTAGTTAGTCAAGATGTTTCAGACGGGTCATCTAGCTTGCTTACTTTCTGCCAGTGCCACATTTGACTGGAGCTGCATTAAAGGCTTTCCATTTCAGTGGCCCACGGGCATGCATGAAGTCTGAATCATGGGTGGGTGGTGATTTAAGCTAGGTGAAAGAGGAAAATAATACCTGCAGCTTTTGTCCTGCTGCCTCTCCATTAATGAGCACAAAAATTCATTCTCTGGGTTCCGTAAACCTCATTTAGGTGTGTCAGCAAGAGCCAGAACTATATTAAAAGCCTGAAAGTGGAAAAAATAATTAAATAGGGGAAATGCCAATTATGTTTCATCTTCAAACTTCAGCTTACAGTTTATTCCCACAAATACTTAAAGGTCATCAGAATTTTTTCTTTCCTTTTTTTTTTTTTTAATTAACAGGTTTTTTAGATTTCTTCTGCGTGTTCTCAGCTCTCTGTGGTGTAGCATAGAAAGAGAGCCCAATAAAGTATAAGCCAAAGAGCTCATCTCTCATACTCATGCAACAACACATCATCAGTAGGGTAAAACTAACCTGTCTCACGACGGTCTAAATGGAAGTCAGACAATGATTGTCCATTTTTCTTTTTAATCACAGGCAGTATTCATAGCAGTCCCTCTATTTTCTGTTTTCTTTCTTATTATCAGGGATTATGCAATGGAAATATAATAATTTTTAATCAAGTCTAATTATATACTTTGTTCTCATGCGTTATTTCTCCCACTTGATAAAAAGGTAAGTGTCTATTTCATTCTGCTTCCTTTGTTGGAGCATTATAAATCCATCAAACAACAATATGTGGCTTCAAAGCTAGTGTGCCTGCACAGACACAGACACCCACACTAGAAGCCTGTCCTGACTTTGGAATCCTCTTGTGGACTCCTCCTGCCATGAGGTTTAATGTAAGGCATGTCTTGAATCATAGTAAGTTGGTGTGTTCATGTGTGTCCGCATGCCCTTGGAGTGACACCACATCACAAATTCTGAAGCATCTCTCACACTGATAATAGGTCTATCTTGTACCCATCATATTCATCTCAGGGGTCTGGTGCTTCAAAGAAGATGCCAGGCTAATTCTCATAAATATTCCTCAGTTTATTAATGGTGAAAGGTGTCCCTCTCATCTTTTGCAATTTAAAGTACTGTTCTGAAGAAAAAGAGTTATAGTCCTTGTTTTAAAAAATCTCACTTTAAAAAAAATTTGCTATTTATGTTACTTTGAAATGGTTTAGATAATTATAACAAATAATTTAAATTAATTTCTGATTTTTCATGTTTACTTATTTTTCTTTGCATTATATGGACAATCAAGGTTGATGAATTTATTACATATTATTCTCTATCATTTCTATCTCCAGGTTTCATATCCTGTCAGGGTCTGAATTTTAAGTGCTACAAGCAAGGGCGAAGCATATTTGTTTATTCACTTTAATCATCACTGAAATAATAATAAAAAAGTCTGCAGTGAGATATTTATATTTCATCAAGGGTTGTGTTTAAGTTACAAAACCACACTGAATACTTGGAAGTGGGGACAGAGCTTTGTCCCCACTCTTTCATTAAGCTGCCCTACCTGGGCATTCCTCAGACAAGGTTCAAGGATCTACAGTGCAGGTCGAGCCCCAAATACTGTCCTCGCTCCCTTTTACATCCTGTCTTGAATGCTGATGTACAATGCATCACACTGCTTCCCTCTTTTTGTAAACCAGTGCCTTTCTGATAACCTTTTGTTTTCTTCTTCAGCTTTCTTAGAAGCAAGCCACAGGCTAGAAAAATGGGGTAGGATGAAAATGGAAACAGAATTGGCACTCACAGTTTCATCAGGCAGATTTTTGTCTGTTCATAGCGGAAATCTTTATAACCTTGTCCAAAATGTCGACATATTTTTAAACAAATGTTGACAGGGGTGGGCAAACTTCAGCAGGAGTGTTTACTCTAGAGCTCATTTCCTTCGCCACTAAGACATCTATGGCTATGATATGTGTTAAGAAGGCATTTTCTGGGTTTCAATAAGATGGTCTGATAACTCAGTCATCATTCTCCTAGTTAAATCTGAGGGAAATGTGGGTTTGCTCCTAAGGTTGGTTTCTAATAATCCAATAGAGACTAGCTGTGGGCAAGGTCATTTAACAACCGAATGGCTATCATTGCTTTATGAGAGAGCAAAGTTGTAATAGACAGGTTGGAGTGAGTTTCAGATATCGAAGGCATAAAGTAAAATAAGAGCTTTTAGACAGCTGTAGCACTGAGAGAGGGAAAAAAAACATTTATCTTGAACTGCTGTAGCTCAGATCTACTGGACCTGCTACTCACGGACAGAAGGTCGCCAGCACACTGTGCCAGGTAATTTTCATGAAGAATGGAGAAATCTAATGAATATAGGGGAAGAGGAGATTGTTTGTCAGTGACAGAGATGCTCTTGCTTCTTAGTGGGGGTTTCAACAATATGAAGATGGCATAAACCAGAGGTAAAACCTTGGCTCCCTTCAAGATTTGAATGTTGTGGGATTTTTCTCTTTGACTACAACAAAGCCAGGATTTCATGCCAGAAAACTAGTGCATTTAATGCTGTAAAATATATCAGTTGCAGGGCCAAAGACTAGGGTTATCTGATGCAGAATTTGTCAGATAGCAATGCTGTAGCAACTGTCACAGTGCCTGAAGATGAGAAAGTACTAGTAACAACAAGAGAAATTGAATCTGTCCCTTTCATGACAAATGTCACCTGAGTTAGCTATATGTGTGATTTTGACTGAAAATCTGAAACTGGAAATGGATAATGGAGTTGTTTATTTTTTGGCACTTGGTGAAAAGTGCAGAGGTAACTGTTGTACTTTAAATCAACTGTTAATATTTTTTATATGATTAACAAGGATTTTAAGGTTCAAGAGGAATGGCTGAGGCTGTTATCCCTGCATGACACTATAAAAGAGATTTTATTTTTAATCCTGTGAAGGGCACTGTGAATTGCTTTGGTGGCTTTGACAAAATAACAGCTGTGGTGACTGACGGTTCTCCAGCTGTGTAGGGGGAGTCAAAAATTTTATTGGTTTACTTAAAAAGAAATATGGAGTGAACTTCTTACCTTTTCAATGAATGAGGTACCGAAAAGCCTCATGCAGGAAGGTACTAGCACTGGCAAATGTCATGGAAGTTGTTAAAGTGATTAACCTTATTAGAGCGAGGAATGGAGCTTTCAATGGCTATCAGTCTGTCTCTGACACAAAAGTTGCTGAGAACAGAGTTTGGGGATTGGTTTCTTCAAGGTAAAGTGTAAGAGATGATATTCTGAGAAATGAAAAATATTTTTTTCCTCTGAGAATTAAATGCTAATTTTCATGATGAAGCTTTCTGGAGCCAATAAACTACTGACAGATTTTATCAACACAAACTGTGCAGTATTGTTGGTTTGTGTGCCTTGGCATTTGCTTATAAAGTAATTCTTACCTTAGGTTTCATTTTAATAGAAATATAAAAGTTATTGGAAAATACAATGGGCAGACGAGATTGTCTTCTTCCCAGTTATCACTTATATTTCTGTTAGAACAACAGGTGAAAAATGAATTATCCATAGAAATTGTTAATGTAATTTGATTTTTTACTGCAGCTGGGGTAAAATGCTAGTTACCACATTTTTTCATATATCCACAGTAATTGATGCATATAAGTCTGAGACAGGAATACTGGAGACCTTACACAGATAAAATTTTACTGAATTCAGCAATTTTTTGCAGTCAGTCCTGACAAAATAAAACATGGTACGATACACAACAACATACATATTTCCACAGTCTGACTCACACTATGAAGTTTGAGTAGGCATGCTCTGTGGGATATGGAGTTGCATGCCTCAGTCTGGAGATGTCATTGCTTTTAGCTGTGAGGATGGATTAACAGTATAGAGAGTTGCATAATCAACCTCTTATAGTCCACCCCTACAGCCCAAAATTAGTTACATCCTGAAGGTAGAAGAAAAATGGCAGCAAACCTGGTTAATGGGAACTGCCTCTCAGATCACAAAAATTACAGAATCAGTCAAGTTGGAAGGGACCACAGGTAGGTCATCTGGTCCAACCCCTTTGCTCGAGCAGAGCCATATTACAGCACATTGTACAAGACTGTGTCCAGATGGTTCTTGAACATCTCCAGTGAGGGAGAGTCCACAACCTCTCTGGGCAGTCTGTCCCAGTGCATGGTCACCTGCACAGTAAAGAAGTTCTGTCTCATACTCAGGTGGAACTTTCTGTGTTACAATTTCTACCTCTTGTCGTGTTACTTGGCACTGCTGAGAAGAGCTTGGATCCATCCTCTTGACACCCTCCCTTCAGATACTGACAGACCTTGATAATGTTCCCTCTGAGTTGTGTCTTCTCAAGGCTGAGGAGGCCTAGCTTCCTCAGCTTTTCCTCGTGAATGAGGTGCTCTAGTCCACTAATCATGTTCATAGCCCTCCACTGGACCTGCTCCAGGTTCTCCATGTCCCCCTTTTACTGCAGAGCCCAGAACTGGACACAGCACTCCAAATGTGGCTTCACTGGGACTAAGAAGAGGGGCAGGATCACCTCTCTTGACCTGCTGGCAATGCTCTTCTTAATGTACCTCAGGATTGGCTTTCTCGGACACAAGGACACTCTGCTGGGGCAGCTGCTGTCAACCAGGATCCAAAGTCCTTCTCTACAGAGCTGCTTTGAGCAGGCCAGCCGTCAGGCTGCCTAACAATGGGTTGTTCTTCCCAAGGTGCAGGACCCTCCATTTGCTTGTGTTGAATTTCAGAGTGTTCCCAAAAAATTTGAGGAGTTTGAATCAAAAAGCCCTTGTTTATTTTCAAGAGAAACCAACAGGTGAAAGAGATTCCTATGACTTTCAAACTCAACAAAGTGAAGTATAAAGGCAAAAATAGACTGTATTCTCTTAATTCCTAGGTCCCCAGCAGCAACTGTCAATGCAGATGTAGACAACATAATAAAGCAGAAAAGTACTGAAATAGTCTTGTCACCAGAGTCCTGCTTACCATGTTGGAAATTAATCTTTCTGAATTTTATTTGTTGTCTGATTTTTTCCTGTTAGCATTTCGGAATGGTAACCATCCTTTTAAATGATTAGTTATAACAAACATTGTGGAGAGAAATGGGGAAATGAAACCAAGCCCATATTCTTTCATGTTAATCCAATTTTATGTCATGGTCTTGATCTTTTGTCATCTTAAGAGTCTTATTTTGGTTGCAGGCTATTATTACAAAAAGATCATTTGGCTTTTCAGTGCAGGTAGTTTCTGTTCAAAAGGAATTCCCTGCACCTGGAGGAAATGTTGATATAAATAAGACCAGACAAGTGATTGTGCCTTTCTCGAGAATTACTGGTGCTATAAATTTTAGCTAATCCCAGACTTAAGGAATCAGCACTCTAAAGCTCCAGGTCTTTAAACACCTGAATAGCTCTATTGAAAGCAGTGGCACTTCGTCTGTGCTTAAACAAAAGTACCAGCATAAGTCTTTAAAAGATCAGGATCTAAGGCAGAAATGTATTACCCTGGTAGCTCAAACACCTAATTTTAGATTTATAATGCTGGTAGTGTTTGACCCTGTTGTTACATTTGACTGTCCTACCTCTTCACTGTAAGACCCCCCCCTCAAGAAGCACAATGAAACTTTCATATCTTGCCTCTTGACACCATGAGAGAGATCATGTGTTCTATATTTAAGTCAACCCTTGTTTTCTGCACATAGGAGGGACACCATATTCGTCTTCTTATCCTCAGTATAGGTAGACTTGTGTTTATCAATGCAAACCATACACTGAAGTGTTATGGGTTGTGCCTTTAATTNATCATCTCTGTTATGTGGGTATGATTTTGGCTCAATGAGATAGCACTCTGGAGCTTTTTAATGAGTAGTGTGTCCTATCTTTTAACTAAAAGTATGTGTGGAACACCTTGTACAGGAGAAAAAGTGCAGGAGAAAAAGGGCTTAGATTGCTGAAGTCGTCTGTCTTCAAGAAGAGACGAAAGGGCAGATAGAACACTTTTCTCAGAATAGGGTGTTTGTAACACAAACTCTCCATCTGTTTCAAATATGGATACTCATTTCAGTGTCTGGTCTGTATCTATGAAGGAAGACCCCCATAATACTGCTGTTTGAAAGAGATCTTAGCATGATAAGTCAGGAACATTCTTTGTGCTAGTGGTTCATCTGTCAAATTCTCTGGTATTCCCTTATGAATGAGGGACAAGTAGAGGAGGCATGTTTATTACCTGCAGCACATGAATACATTAAACTTGCTCCAATTAAAATCCCTTGCCGTTCCTAGCAAAGTGCTGAGTGTAGAACAGTCTCATTGAGCTACTAGAGGCTGAAGCTGAAACTGATAATCTGNAAACTGATAATCTGTTCTGCTTCATCTTTTGGGAGAATGAACTGGAGAAAAAGCTGTTTATCTGTTAAGTGACACGTTGAAACTTTTTTTCCTTTTTGTTTTTATTACTTGAATATTTGATTCAATCAAATTATGATTTGTATAAGCTAAATAATTTGGTCCTGTAATATTTCTGCACTTGGTGGTGTTTCCCTTGAATCATAGAACCAGAGAATCATAGAATCAACTGGGTTGGCAAAGGCCTTCGAGACCGTCAAGTCCAGCCCTTGATCCAACACTGCCATAGTTACTAATCCATGGCACTAAATGCTGCATCCAGTCTCATCTTAAAAACCTCCAGGGACGGAGAATCCACCACCTCCCTGGGAAGCCCATTCCCATGCTTGATTACTCTCTCTGTAAAAAATTTCTTCCTAATATCCAATCTAAACCTCCCCTGGCAAAGCTT
>VYXB01006349.1:0-29055 GCA_013397135.1 Pachyramphus minor
TCCTCGCATGTGAAACTACAAAAGGCACTCCTGAGAAAAACATGCCATGAATCAGAACTGGTATAGACTCAACTCCAGAAAGACAGACAATCTTTCCTTCCAAAAACGTATCTATCCTTCCTGGACTCCTTTGACCTTCAAGACTGAATCCCATGGGAGTCTATCAATCAATCAATTCCTTAAATAGGTCCAAGTCTGCCTGATGGAAGTCCAAGATGGTAGCTCTGTTGGTGCCCCACCTAACTTCACCCAGAATAGAAAACTTGATCCTTTCATGATCACTATGCTCAAGACAGCCTCCAATCACTACATCACCCATGAGTCCTTCTCAGAAAATAGATCTAGTAGGGTACCACTCCTGGTAGGCTCATTTACCAGCTGTGTCAGGAAGTCACCTTCCACACACTCAAGGAACCTCCTAGGCTGCTTCTTCTCTGCTCTGCTGTTTTTCAGCAAGTTGTCTGTCAAGTTGAAGTCTCCCATGACTACAAAGGCTGGTGATTGTGAGACTTCTGTCAACTTTCGGTAGAATGTATCATCTACCTGTTCTTCCTGCTTAGGTGGTCTGTAACAGACAGGAAATCTACCCTGCTGGCCTTCCCCCTGATCTTTACCTGCAGCCATCCAACTTTGTGATCATCAACTTTCATTTCAATATGATCAAAACTCTCCCTAACACATAGAGTTATCCCACCACCTCTCCTGCTTTGTCTATCTCTTCCAAAGTGCTTATAGCCTTCCATTGCAGCACTCCAATTGTGAGAGTCATCCTACCACCTGTCTGCGCTAGCAACTGCTATGTCATAGCTTCTTGTTGCACAATGGCTTCCAGTTCCTTGTGTTTATTGCCCATGCTGTGTGCATTGGTGTTGATGCACTTCAACTGGGCTATCACTTTCAGCTCCAACCCTGGCATGCTACCGCTAGGCGCCTCTCCAGTGGGCCTGGTTGTATCCCTTTCCCCCTTCAAGCCTAGTTTAAAGCCCTCTCAATCAGCCCTGCCATCTCATCACATGTCTGAGACAGGTAGACCCCATCTGTTGTCAGCTGCTATTGGTGCTGTGTAAACCACCCTATGATCAAAAAACTTGAAAATTTCTGCCTATACCACCAGCCTCTAAGCCATGTATTAATCATGCCAGTCTTCCTGTTCCTTTCAGTATTTGGCCCTTGTTCTGAAGGAATTGAGGGGAACACAACTTAAGCAGGTTCTCCTTTGACCAGATTCCTCACTCTCTTGAAGT
Organism: Pachyramphus minor; assembly: GCA_013397135.1. Classification (NCBI taxonomy): domain Eukaryota; kingdom Metazoa; phylum Chordata; class Aves; order Passeriformes; family Tyrannidae; genus Pachyramphus; species Pachyramphus minor. The sequence continues at coordinate 1,245 of VYXB01006349.1, forward strand.
TTGCTGAGCTTCAGTTCATTTCACAGATTACTTACTTTGTGAATACATTTCATTTTACCCTCTAAGTAATTTTAGTTAGCTAAATGCCCAGTTACTATTGTTATACTGACATTCACTTTTATGGAATTGCTGAAGTGGCAAACTGAGGATAAAGTGACTTCCTAGGAATAGGGTACATAGTTTCTGAAGAACAGGAGACTGCACAGAAAGGTCGATATAGATGTTTGGTGGAGTGCAGCCAGCTGCTGGCCGAGAAAAAAGGAAGCCTTGGAAAGAGTTAACAGACTGTTCAAAGGCCTTTCAGTAGCCACTGATGCTTTTATCTCCAACTCCTTATAAACCTTCTCTCTTCAGTAGGAAAAAAAAAATAAGAAGAGGTCTCTACTGAGGCATAACACTGTCATATTGCCAGCCAAATTACTGTTAAACAACTTTAGTTATACAAAACCATATCAGAAAGCCCTGCAGTCAAGACACTCTGTTTGAGCTTTGGCTTTACAAACAAATCCTTTTGCTTAACATAGTATTTGTGATTGTTGATAGACACATATCTAGCTTTGAAAACGGGCTGCTTAGTCATCAGGAAACTAGACTTTAAAGCCCTTTTTCATGTAGTCTTTGGATGCAACTTTCTAAGTGTTCTTGTCTAAATAGAAGGAATATTTTTGCAAGGACAAAAAATGTGTAAATTAAAGCATCTTGGATGATCCTCTGGATGTCACTGGGGCTGCATAATTTTTATGTGTCTTTCATTTCATTTCAAGTTAAATGTTATACATTTCTTTGTAAAAATGTTTAGTTTTATTTTGAATCTATTATTTTCTATTTGGTCAGCACTATCTTCCTTTCTGGGTTTTAACATAAAAGCACCTGAAAAAATAACAAAGCCTTTTCTTGAATCTCTGGAACTGTAACATTGCTGAGCTAAGTGGGACAGTGATAAAGATAGTGTTCTTTTACCTTACACAAATAAGGTAAAGGACAGGGAGGCTTGAAAAAACAAAACAGTAAATGTGAGTATTGCTAATTGGAAAAGGTTATTTGTTGATAATGTAAACATATTCATTAAGACCTGCGCATAATGTTTTGCCTTGCATACAAGGCAAAATCTGTTTAAACAGTCTTCAAACTACTCGCCACAAGATTTGGTGTAAAACTGTAGTGAATGAAGCACCATTTTTAAATTAAAAAAAAGATCAAAAGTTCATAAACTTAGAAGTTTCAAGGCTCCACAGGCAAATTTTGAATGGGCAGTGCTATCCTACATTAAAAAAATGAAACACTAGCAAACTGCCAAATACTGTCATTTTCACCTCTGTAGAGGTTGAATGAAAACACTTTGTTCTATTACAAACACAATTTATTGTCAAAATAATTTTTAGTGGAAAATTTTCAACCCATTTTACTTACAGGTTGTGCTTATCTCACTGCTGAAGGCACAGAAGTATTGACATTGCAATTTTAAGCACTGAAAGGCAGATGTGAAAGAGGAATGAATTTTCATGTTCAAAGGGGAATAGAGGGTAGTAGACTAGCAGTCCATTTTAGCTCTGTTTCCAAAATCATAGAATCATATAAGCATAGAATATGTTGAATTGGAAGGGAGACACAGGGACCATTGAAGTCCAGCTTGGACCTTAACAGGATAGGCCCCAAGACTCACACCATGTGCCTGAGAGCATTGTCCAAATACTTTTTGAACTCTGTCAGGCTTGATGCTGTGACCACTTCCCTGGGGAACCTGTTCTAGTACCCAATCACCCCCTGAGTGAAGAACTTCTTTCTATTATACAGCTTAAACCTCCCCTGACACAGCTTCAGGCCATTCCCTCTGTCACTGGTCACCACAGAGGAGAGATCAGTGCCTGCCCCTCCTCTTCCCCCCACGGGGAAGTTGTAACTGCAATGAGGTCTCCCCTCAGTCTCCTCTTCTCCAGGATGAACAGACCTGGAGTGAACTCAGCCACACTCATATGAACTCCTCATATGGTTTCCCCTCAAGGCCCTTCACTATCTTTGTTTCCCTCCCTTGGATGCCCTCTAATGACTTAATATATTTCTTATCTTGCAGTGCCCAAAACTGCACACAATATTCAAGCTGAGGCTGCACCAGTCCAGAGCAGAGCAGGACTCTCCCTTGACAGCTGACGATGCTTTGCCTGATGCCCCCCAGGACACAGTTGGCCCTCCTGGTTGCCAGGGCACTGCTGACTCATATTCAGCTTGCCATCAACCAGGACCCCAGTGGTGTTGCTCAATACTGTCTCATTCCCCAGTCCATGTAATCAATTCACAACAGAAATACACAAACCTTGAGACCGAAGAGCACTGAGACTAAGTAAGTATCACCTGAAATATCACCTAAACCTTCTAAGAAACAGCTACAAATTTACAGATTTTCTGGTCCAATATCCTATGCAGGCTATAGAAGATCACACTTCAATACTCATCGTAACTCTAATAAAATGTCTTAGATGTGATTTTTTTTGCTATACTCACTATACTTCTCTCATTGGTGAATATTACAGTACTAATTGGTTTAGCAATTCCTATACTAAGTCTATTAATAGATTTTTATTTCCTTTGTTTTTATTACCCTTTGCACTTTCTGCTTTTAGGATCTACATATGCCTTCATATATTGTTATACTCTAAATAGCTTTGTGCCTACATCCATTTCAAAACATCTTTCTAGAAATGAGTACCCAGAATTATATTAAATACTGCAAATGGGATTTCATTAGGTTTTCTTTCACTGATACTGTCCATTTCATCTGGGAATACTGATATTGACATATTGTTTTTTTCACTACTGGATCAAATTTTTATTTTGTATTAATTTTACAGTAATCAATTCATCCATCTAGGCTCTTTTCCAAGCATATAGACATTTGTTTGTTTAGTCCCCAAACACACAATCTTGATTTTTTTCTTTTTACACTGCTTCACATTTCTATTGCTCTTTGGAACCTGTCTCCAGAATATTTTTACTTTTAATAATCTTCATTGACATCTCATGACTTAGTATACAATTCATTGTTAGTCATCAATTTTCCTCTGTTAAAATAAGAACTTATTGAGTAATATCATGTAAAGAACTGTCCTGGTTTTGCCTTCTTAGAAAGTAAGTTATCCTGTTAAGATCTTCCAACATCTTGCCTTTAGCGATGAATTTTGTCCCATTTTCTATTCAATTCCACAATTTCTATATTATGCTTTCCTCTAAAATCTCTTAATTGAGGTGAAACATATGTCTATTGCTGAACAAATCTTCTCTCCCTAATCTTTTTTAAAGGCAGGTACTATCTTTATTATTAATCAATTCTGTGGCCTGATGTTTAATTTGTTAGATTTACAAATATTCTCAAGAAACTTGCAATTTCCAGTGACAGTTCATTCTGACAAAGAGATAATATAATCATCAAAGTTTGAGTGCATTACGACATAGGCAGGCACATCCTTAAAGTGAATGAAAGTCCTTGACCACTTCTCCACCACATTCCTATCCTTCACATGCTTCCCTTGTTAGGTTACAAGATAGAGTGGCTTATTGTACTTAGCTCTAGTTAAGGAGCAGTGCACAAACTGTGGGGCATAGTTGTACAGGGAATGAAACTGCTTTTGAAGATGAAACCCCCTGAATGTTTCATTCACTTCAAATGTGGAAATTTACATGTTCATGCTTTCATTTCCTTTCTCCACTTTGCCTCTGCTCACACAGATAGCGTCAGTTCTTCGCAAATACTTATGTATAACATTCACCTTGCTTTTGACACAAAAGTAGATTCTTCTTATTTCCATTTCTACTAGCATAACTCTTCCTTTCCCTTCCCTTCCCTTCAAAATTCCTGTAACAAATTCATTATAACTTTGGCAATTCCTGCAGAAGAAACTTAAAATTCAAAAAACCTGAAGGTTTATTGTTAAATGAGGAAAATCATATTTTTTTAAATAAAAATTCGAAAAGTTTTATGGCATCAGTACAGTTGTGTGCCTATGTACAAAGTGAATTGTTATAAGAAAACTTAAAAAATTGTTATTAAAGAAAAGCTAGACTATTACAAAAATGAAGCCATAAATACCTCCTGATCCCCCTTACTCTCCCTTATACACAAAAGTCCAGTGGCTTTAGCAGAATATCTGCAAAAGATCTACCTGATCTTTTTTTATCATTCTCTACAAGGCTTTGATAAACATTAAAACATAAAAGCCTTTACCTGATGGCTACAAGATAAATCTGAAAACATAAGAGATTAGTAGCAATTATATCTATTGTATAAAAAATTTCAAGACACACAAACAAAACATGCGATTTTTTTCTCAAAGGTATTCTTTTTCCCCTCAAGTGTTCTATTTTTTGCTGTTCACTAAAGAGACAAAATGATATGACAATATGATGAAAGATGGGTAAATATTTATTCATATTGTATGAAAATGCTCATTATAAGCATCATGTAAACAGTTATTGAAAGAGATAGCTCTGTAAAGAAGTATCTAAATTTGGATTATCCAAATATGGAAGTGGGAGAAGATGGTTTGAAATAAAATTATCTACATGTGGTATTGCATAGCCTTTATCTTATTCTGAAGGTTAACACTGAAAGTTATTCAGTGCCTGAGCTTTCTTAGCTACAAAGTTTGGTAGTATTTATTAGAATACTCAGCAGTTCAGATAATACAACCTTTAGATGACACAGTTTGCCTTTTTATCAGGAAAACTATATTCCTGCGCTTAGCTGTTTTTGCAAACTGGTTGCATACTTTTTTCTGTTTGATTTCTTAGGCATTCATTTCATGTAACTCCTCTAATAAATTTTAATACATTTCTTATCTTTCTGAAGAATTTCATTTTATATTTCTCCCTTTTTTTGTGACCAATTAATACTCACTTCTTCCTGTAACAATATTGTCTTCTCTTTTGCTTCACCAGTATCTATGTACTCCATGTAGTGAGAGCCTTAAGACAGTTTAATAACCTTTCTACCCCTCTCACAAACTTAAAACAAGTTTCCAGTTCAAGTTAAATCTCAGTTATTGTAACAATGGTAAACTCAGATATTGCAGATAAGTGTTTGAAAGTTGACAGAATGGCCAGGTAAGAGAATGAAGGATATGCTGGGCTTTGGGAGCAAAGGAAGCAACATCCATGGATTGCTCTCATACTTCATGACTTTTCCTTTCATTTCCCACTGACTTTTATGAAACCCTTCTCCCTGCTCTTTTTGCTATTATAATCTTTTCACTTTATGTAATCTAAAAGGGAATTTATTAAGTTTAGGAATATGAACTGACACTCCAAAAGACTCTGCAATAGAGCAAATCTGAGACAGATTTTCACCAACAAATAACTACAGTACTTGTGTTGCTTGTTCATAATATGAAACAAATTTTAGACATCAACCACACATTGATAACAAAGGTAGATGACACTGGTTCAACATCACACTTCATCCTTGCTTTCACTGGCACAGACATGACAACACAGGTATTTATGTACCACCTTATTTTAAAAACACCTGCAGGCAACAGAGCAGAAGGTAGGAAGTGCTTTAATTCTAGCTGATCTGTAGAGAAAAGCTGTTTACTTCACTTACATTTCTGTGAATTGAAGGTTAATATTAGTAGTATCTGAGGTTAATCGTGGGTAATTACATTGTACATCTGCCCCCATGGATGCTTCCAAACTGTCATTTTTAAAGTTTGCTTGTTTTGGTGCTAGAGGAGGTGTTTACAGAAAACCAGTCATCATAATTTAAGTTAGATAGTGGTAAGTCCAGCATGACATTTTATGACTGGCAAATGATTCTTGATTTTCCACTACACTGAAAGGGTAAAGTTTCCTTAAATGAGTATTTTACCTACAGACAACAAGCCATAGCACTAAAACAAAAGTGGCTCGTTGTTATTTTCATTTAAAAGTTACGAAAATAATATTAAAGATATTATAAACTCAAGAGGAAATATTTACACTTATGGCCTTCATTGATTATAATGCATCTCCGATGTTCTTTAAAATACAGTTTCAGTTTCAAAACTCTATTATTGGATAATTTAATTGTCCTTTATGAGTTCTCCCCAGTTTATTTTATATAGCTTTTCCTGATTGCAGCAGGTATACTCCCCTGAAGACAAATCTCTTAATCATTAAACAAATTGCCTAAAAATTTATGAGAAAAATATACACACAAATATAAAACCATATATTAATTTCTTATGTGACAACAAAGATTTTTCAAATTTCTGAAGATTTGATGATATGAAGAGTAAGGAAAAGGAAGGTCCACTTTCTAACCAGATGAACCGTGTCATCTCCTCTTCTGGCCATAACAGAATTTGAGTTACATACAGTGAAAAAATACCTGAAAGTCTAAAATGAGATTAAATATATTTGAGTTTCATTGGTGGTAAGGTAATAGTGTAAATTGTAGAAAGTGATTGTGGAAAAAATAATATATTATTAAAGCTTAACATTTCCAAGATTTTTTCCTGTGCGAATTTGTATATTGTAATATTGGAAGTCCATATATACATCTAATTATCTCCGTATTACATTGTCCTTCCCCATTTTTCTTATTGAAATGTAGCTTATATAGTTTTCCTCTAAAAATTATTATGTAAGGTAAGGTTCCTGTGACATGATTTTAAATCTTGGCAGAACAATAGAACAAACCCAAACTTTTATACCAGTTACAATAAAGAGTTTGTCTATTGTTACACAGAATGTATTCCCCTTTCTCCTCCTATTCCCAAAAACCAGTACCAGATACCAAAACCATATAAAGTGATGCAAAATGATCAGATTTGCAAAATGATTCATCCTTTTGACAGTGCATCTGTAAGATAAAATTGTTTTATATTTCTGTTTTGAGGCTGTGTTTTTAAATGGCCTGAAGAAGTGATTCATTGCATGAAAAGAGAAGTCAAATTCAATAAAAACATAACATGTTTTCAAAGGAAAAGACAAACAACTGAGATACCAAAAAGAAAAGACAAGAAAACAAAACAAAACCAAAGAGGCAGAGAGTGAGGGTAATTTGGATACATTTGTAATTGATAAACCAAAAAAAGATTTTTTCTTTGTCAAGTTCTAATTGTGAATGAAGACATTCAGCTCCAGGAAGATAAAGGAATTCCAGCAAACTGATGTCAGCTGGAAAAATACCACCCTAACTCATTTAAAGAATGACATTTCTTTCCAGTACATGTGTACTTAATTTATTTTTACTGATAAAGCTTTAAAGATACTTAGATTAAATAACTACAGTAACTAACCAAAACCTGAGCATTGCACTTATAGAAAAAATTGTGTGCAATGATCCTCATAAAGTCCTCCTTTGATTATAATCCTCTGTAAGCACATAAACTTAAATCTAAAAATATCATGGTTAACATTTTATTAATTTTAATGATTTAATTTCATCACAATTTTTAATTAATTAGTCAATAATTTAATTAGTCAGTTTCTCAATATACATGGGAAATTTTCTTTGTTTTTCCTTATGTTGTTCCTACATAATATTTCCATAGAATTTTATTATTTAAATATCAATATCTGTTTACCTGAATAGTTGCTTCGTTAGGACACAACTCAAGTAAAAATCTTAAAACTTGCTGGAATTAAAAAAAAATACAAACAAACTTAATTTTTATTATCTTTGCCTGTATAAGTGAGAACACACTTAACCTTTTTTCATGTACAAAAATGTTCTTGTTAGTTCTACAAATACTAGTAAAAGTTCATAAGCACCAAATGAATATTAGAGGGTTAATTTTCTATGGGTTTGTCATTTTTAGGCTAATGACACAGAAATTAATGTTTCATGTCTAACTTAAGATAGAATTTAGGACAGTATTTATTCAATTTTTTTTCTATTTCGTATAGACTTTTATTGTAATTTCCTATATATTACTGTCTTATTCACCAAACCGTTTATTTTGTGTTGCTTCTTAGTTTCAGTTTTAGGTACATTCCCTCAAATAGCCCTGTCACTCTCACAGGTTAGGAGTAACAACATCTACGTACCACAGTTTCTTCCCTTTTTTTCATATTCTAATGACCTTTACAATATTTATTTTCTCTAACTGGTTTTTAAAAGCAAATAGGAGAAACTGATAATGATTTTATAAGGAAAATGGTACATTTACGATAGATAAAAATATGTTGACTGTAAAAAGGAAATAAAGGGCAATTAAATTTATATTTAAAACATTTTTATTAATAACAATAATAAATTCAATTTGGAAGAGTAGAAAATATATTAAAGTGTGTGTTAATTTTTCAGTCCAAATATCCCTTCAAACTTGTCTTACTTAGCTATATTTTACCAAAGTTTTTGGCAGAGGAAATTATTTACACATATCTACACAGCAGCTCACAAAACATTTCCATAAACCTCCATAAAAAGGAAAGGTAAATAAACCTTTCTTTTTACTCTCCAGGTAGGAGAAATAAGGGGCTAAAGTTTATGTTCCAAAAATTTGAAAGAGATAAGAAATAAATCCCTTCACAATTCAAGAAAGTAAGAAGGATATCTGTGGCTAAAATAAGAAAGAAATAGCTCACAAAATTCATAGTTCTCTTATGCAAAAGAGCCCCCCCAAAAATAATTGATTATTTTTTCTTGTTCAAGACAATGACCGTAAAGTGAAAATTCCCTCTCTCCATTTCATAAAACAGTAATAATGTGTGGAGAAAAAAAAAAAAAAGGAAAACTGCACAAAAAAATCCCCAAAACAAATCAACAAAACCCACAACAGTCAAACTGACAGTAAAGGACAGTTATCAACAGAGTTAACAGTGTACCACTCTGTGTGAACATGAAGCTCTAGGATAAAAAACACAGTTAAAAACAAAAACATTGTATCAGTTTATCATTGCTGTAATACCAACATAATTGAAGAAAGGAATGTAATGCATACATGCATCCAATAGAACTTAATTAAAAAGACTTAAACCTCATGTTGTTTGAGGGTCAGAAAAAAAATATTCAGGGCTTTGTTCTTATTGAATTGAAATGGGAAATCATAAAATCACTTGTAGTAGCTCTTCTACTCTACCACCCATGCCCCACCACCCAACACTTCAAGTTGGAAATTTACTGCTTCTCTGAAGGCATAACATATCCTAACACATCCTAGCAACACATCTCGGCAATCAGAGGTAAAAATATGACATATTTTAAAGGAGCTATGGAAATACTACAGGCAAAAAAGTTCTCTCCTTGTCGACACCAGACACAAATATAACAGTATTTGTGCACTATGATAATAGCTATTTCCCTGAATACATACCTATTGTCAGAAGGCATTGTTTAACTAGTCCTATGTGTTTGGTTATATGAAATGACATATGTCTGAAGCCAGAAGGCTGTACAGCAAGCAATGCCCTGTCATATGATATGACATATGTATGCACCCAGGCTATGGAACCGCCACATTAATAAGGGCTTTTCTGACTTAACAGATGAGCACTCTATTTATATGATACCTTTAAAATAACATTTTCTGCTTCTTTAATCTTGCTTGTAATAGGGAAGCAACAAAAAACTGAAAGAGCAGAAAGCAAGCTCTTTCTTCCTGCTGCCATCTTCCAAGAAATTCTATGTAATACTTAACATGTCTGAATTTATTTCCATCACTCTGTAGTTATGGTTTTCTAAGAGAAGCCTTTTGTATGGTACTCTGTCATTTTCTGAAGTCATGCAGTTAAAAAGGTAAGTGTCTTGCAGAAACTTCTGATAACACAGGACGTCTGTGAGCTAAACTGATGTAATTCTATCACTCTCATGGAAATATATAACAATTCTATTAAAGTATCTGCTATGTTGTCTCACACTTACTGATCATCCATGGCCTATGGGATCTTCTGTTCTGGACAGACACATTTTTGACACACAATGGGGAAGTTCTGCCTCTGATGTAAAGAAGCATCACAGACATATCAAGGTGATACCAAAGTTTATTATTGTTAAATTTTCTTATTATTTTTTAAAAGAATACTGAAAAACATTTCCCATTACAATCTTATAAATATAAAATCAAATACACCTCTTTGGCATGGGTTAAGTAGTATTAGTACAATACATAGGAGAAGAAGAAAATGAGAATTCAGAGGAGAATGGGAAGAGAAGAAATAAAGTGAATGTGCAATTAATGCTGATTCATTTGAGGTTTCAATTTTTTTTTCTATACTTTTTGTTATGTATTTTTTCATGGTCACACTTAGAAAGTGCAAGTGGCCAAATTTTAGAAAGCCAGGTTTCAACAACTGTGGAAAATTTTACTTCAGCAAAGCATTAAATGTTAAACATGTTGAAATTAAGATATTCATTGTCCCATGTATCTTATGAGTAGCCAAGTCCCTTTCCAGGATAAATTAATTGATTTAAAATAAATTATTCAACACTGCAAATTGCTCCTGTTGATTAGTTATTGTCACAGTTATAAGTGTTTGCTTCAGTTACATTTGAACCTATCCAGTTCAGAGGAGTCAGCTTTGCATTTTCTTGCATCTTCGCACAGTAAAGAGCACAGATAACTGGGACTGTTTAGGCTGAAAAAGCAAGGGCTTGTGAGGATCGTATTGATGTCTATAAATACAGGATGGGAAGGGCCGAAGATGAAAGATATGGACTTTTTGCAGTGATATCCAATGACAGGGCAAGAGGCATCAAGGATGAACTGAAGAACATGAAATTCCATCTACCTACTTTTTTTTACTGAGAGTGGTCACACTATGGAACAGGACACTAGAGAGGTTGTAGAGTCTCAATTGTTGGAGATATTCAAAACCTAACCAAATACAGTCTTCAACAATCTACTGTAGCTGACTCTCCTCAGGTAGGAAAATGTTGGACTAGATCATCTCAAGAGGTCACTTTAAACTTGAACAATTCTGTGATTTTATGAAATAGTTTATGGGATGTTAATAACAAAAATAATCATAACTACTCAGTTTATATGCCCCATGGAAGGAATTTCCTAGTCTCTGCTATTCTATTCATATTGTGTTAGAAAAAGAGGAAAAGGAAGAAATAGAGAGAGAAAAATTTTTTAAAAAGGTTAAAATATAAATTAGGAGGGAACTAGGAAAAAACATAGGGGAGGACAGAAAAAGACAACAAGAAATCAAGTAGAAACTCCTAGCAAAGAACCATTCAATTGTACAGTCTAATACTTAAACAAGAGAAGTGATAATAAATAGGAAAATCAGTTTGGGAACTGAATATTTTGGAAAAGGGACCAGAAAGTTTCCAACACTTACTCCTCAAGTGCAACAATAGACTGCTACAGACCCTTATGCCTCTAGCTGTTGTAGAGAGATAAACCTCATTCTTCTTACTAACAGTGATTTGATCTCTACATGAAGAAAGAAACACAGATGGCACCACTTCATGTCTTTAAAACTAAGGGCAAAATATAAAGTTTACAGCCATCTTCAGAGAAGAAAAACCCACCTTCCCTCTTTCCGCTGATTCATATAGACAAGAAAATAAACAGGGAGGGAGAATAAGAGGAATAATGGAAGCAGATATCATCACTGACATTATATACATTTGTTTTCAGTACATTTTCATTTGTCAGAACCTCTAATTCACATAATTTAAGAGTCAAAATTTTTTAAAAAATTAAAGGATAATAATTTCTTGGTGTATCACTGACTGTATTGAGATTAAATCTATCTAAAGATATATAACTGAGAGTAAAGATATATAACTATCAACATAGGGCAAAGGAAGCTATGACTCCTCATTCAGAGTGATAATTTGCCTGGTTTCTTTCTGATATGTTGTGGAAGGAAACCGGCATTTTAAACCCCCATATTTTTAAATTCTGAATTTGAAATGAAAAAGATCTATTATGTATATTATGCTAAGTTCTTACTAAAACCTTATTGCTGTTTTCATGTCAGTGAATAGCTATACTGGTTGTTAATAGATATATTAAACTAATACACATATACACATACACATACACAATGGTAAGGAAATTAATAAGAATGCCTCAGTCAGTAAATAACTTGCATCTTCATATTTTTGAGTCAAGTATGTTGTCCAAGAACAGTTTATTTATTCATTAGCTAATTTTTAATAGTAGCATATCCAAGGTTAGCTAAAGATACTTGTATGTCATGACCAAACAAGCTATGAGACATAACTTGAATATAAATCCACTGAATACTTTATTTGTAGTATCCTTGTAACTGTAAGTTAAACAAAAATGTAAGATGTTGCATAAAGATCAATTGACATTCATAAATTCACAGTAGCATTCTTTTCTTTGTTTTTGTCTGGTTGAACTATATCATTAAACTGAGAAACACAAGCTATCAGGTTGAAGGCTGAGGTACACTCAATGAAGGACAAAGCTCCAGTGTATTGTTAAAAACATCTCTGTAAACAAAACTCTTGATGAAAAAATTCTGGAAGGCACAGGCTAGAATATGAAAACTCGGGTCTACAATAGAGAGGATAGTTCAGCATAGCTTGGATTTGAATATCTTCTTTAAATTATGCATGCTTTTGCTGTTTGTGAGAAGGTACTTAAACCAAAAATGATATAAAGAGAACAAAAAAAAACAAACTAATAAACAACCTTTTAAGTTAACTTTTAGGGATTTTTCTGATTTCTCAATGGCAAAATAAAACCATATAACGTCTCAATTAAAAAAAAACCCAAAAAATAAAAAACAAACAAACTTAATTTGTTGTTCATCAAACAACTTGACTTAGATATATTCACATATGTAGTAGTTGAATGCCAGAGGACTGCTTTATAGATATATTAATTAGAGGAAACCAATCTCAGTAGTCCAACAGTTAAATACTGAAAACTATTACCTAGTAAAAACTCAAGTAGAGATTTCTTAAGTCATACCATATTCTATGTTACATTAGAGTCTTACTTTAAAGGTTACTTCCTAGCTAGAAAATATATAATTGCTCCATCTGCCAACCCTGCAGCACTGCAGTACTGTCAAAAGTACCATATGTGGAAAAGTCACTGTTGGCCTGTTTATCTAATATATATATCCTGTAGAACCTGTGAAATCAAATGGTAACCTCTCTCAACAGATCTCAAAATACATCACGAATGTTTGTTTTTCTTTTTCCCTTTTAAATAAGTGTATGTGATATGGAATAGTTAGAATGAGATCACCAACTTTATCGTTGTATCCAGAAAGACTAGTTAATTCTGCTTACCACTGTAGATCTGACTTTTCTGAAGAGATTGGCACACTAAAGAAATGTCGTTGTAAATTTATATTTTTAAAGCATCGTTAGTTTTGGCCAAAAAATTTGTGAAAATTCCAGTCTTTCCATTTTTATCTTGTAAGCATCTGGATGCAAAAGTTGAAATTTGTGAAGTTAATATTGTAAACCGGAAATGAAGACTGTTAGTATGAAAAGTCTGGATTAAAAGGAAGTGCTGACTTTTATTTGTTCTTCAGTACCAAATAATGGATAAAGAGCCATTGAGTTTAACTTTATGCTCTCCTGGACTTGTTACCTTTTATGCAACAACAATGCACACACTGAGGCCAGGTATTTCAATTTTTTATTCTAATTTGTGCAAAATAGGGAGCTGGGTGGTAACCTATGAAAGGTTGGCTCCATGATCATCAAAACTTTACACTATTTATACATTTTAACAAACTAAGGCATCAGCATTACAGTTTTACAGATTAGGTAATTTTTTCATTAGTTAGTATTCAAACCCCTACTTGCTAGTTATATCTCTTGTTTCTCATGTTAATTAGTCTGCAAGCACAGTTCTTCCCCTCATTTGAGTCTGGGGTCCATTTTGAGTAGATGGTCAATGAATTGGTGATTGTGATCTCTCACTGCTGGAATCACTTTCCCTTAGTTACTGCTCTGTTTTTCTGACTTCACTCCTGGTGGCTGTCATCCAGACTGCCCATTCATCTTGGGATTGTCTTCACTTTTCCTTGAAAGAGAAGACTAGTCAAGCATACAATGTTCACAATGCAATTGCTTAATCATAACTGCCCAGCTACAGCTAATGATTAACTACTAAAACAAAAAATTGCAAGGTTTGTTTCAGATCTTGAGAGGCTTAACATCAGTTTTAGTGTAGGGGAGAATAGAACACTTCTTAGATTTTGTACCTAAATTTACTGAAAGCCACGTTACTAGAACAAAATGATATTGGCAATAAGGAGTTCTGTTTTCAGTCATCACTCTGGGGTGGAATAAAAAAAAAGAAAAAAAGATTTGATAAAGTTTCCAGAACTTCTACTCTAACTATCTGATTTTCTCTGATTATGGTGTCTCTCCTCAAATACAACCATTACAGAAATACAATGTCATTTATTGACAGCATGTAATGCTGCATTATATGTTATAATTCAATAAAGCTATTCACTCCACACAAATATTATCTTCCTTTAAAAGAAGGCTCATAACCTAAGGCAGCAAGTTAATACATATTTGCCCTGCTAATATATTTACAAGCCATTTGAACTACTTTGTTCATGCATGAGAGAGTCATCTGAATAATAACGTTGTTTGGAATGACATTATGAAAAATGCTTAGTTGGAATCAAAGCACTTTTAGAAGACATTGAAAATAGAATCAACTCTAAACTTCCAAAGCAGGTAAAAAAAAAAAAAGCACATAAATGTTTAAAGCTCCCTTTCTTTCTTCTGTTAATTCATTCCCTTCAATCTTTATAAGCTGATGTGGTTAGTTATGAATCAAAAGCTCATATACCAACATGAATAAAGGCCCACCCTGCTTCATCCCAAAATGGCTATCTGAAGTCCATGCTAGTGGATAATCCCCTGGGTCCTCTGAGAAACCAGAATAAGGACAGGCAATTTTGTGCTTGGTGTTCATTTAGTGTGTGGTTTTTCTGATGGACATCTATTGCATTGGCGTTGCTTTTCCTAAAGGACTTCAACTAAAATTGCATGTATGACTATTATACGGTGGTAAATCAAGAGATGCATGAAACAAAGAAACAATACTTGCTTGCTTTGTTTACCATTTTTTGCCTCTGTTCCAATAACACTGCTGATTACGTAAAGAAGAAATTCTGCATTTCAAATTGACTTTAGAAGTACTGTGAAACTTTTGTGGGTTTACATTTCATAATTTTACATAAAAATTCTCTATACAAATGGAGAGAGGCCTACACGTATAGATAGGAACAGTTTTAATTCTTTGACAGTGCAGGAAAAATTTTTCCGCTCTCAAATTCTCAGATAGTATCCTCCTACTTCTGCTTTTTCATGTATCTGTAGAATAAACCAACTTTTCAATAGGTTTTAGAGATGAGGGTGATTTGCGCTCTATGTTTATGAAAAATAAGCAAACATTTTCAAGACATTCGTAGTGTTATTGGTGTATCATTGTTTTTTTTGCGTGCTCCAGACAATATTTACCAAAAGACAGAAAGAGTGGTTTTCTGACTTTTTCTTCCCCCAAACCTATTGGAGGATCATGATTTGTTGTCAGTATTGGCCTAGAAACAATAATGCTGAAAGCTAAGTGAATCAGCGCCATCCCCTCACTTATTTTGTGATCAGGTCCATAATTCCTTGCCAGTGTAACCAATAGGAATATATCTTTCAATGCAAAACTAATTCACCTCCCATAGAAAATGTGTTTTAGAACAAAGATTTTATTCTGAAGTCAGAGAAGACAAACAGGAACCACTGAGTAATAGTTCTGAAGCAACACAATGTCACTGTACAAATAGAAAAAAATCATTAGCAATTAAAAAAATTCAGATGAAAATAAACAGTGAGGTAAACAGTTGTTGTGAAGACCGTGATTTCCCCCTAATAATACAAAAATCTGTCACCTAAATAAAAAAAATTAAAAGAGAATTTTGCATGACTTGAAACAGTATTTTTTATCACCTTCTCTTCATTTCTACTGGATCATACATTGCAAGCTTCTCTTCTTTTTTTTATTTCTCTCAAGTAAAAACATCTGGTGCCTTTTCCCTCTCTAATGGCAGCATTTCCTTCCTTTGGGATGTGGCTTTTTATATTCTAATGTCTCCTAACACTTCTTCCTTCCAATCTAGATTTTGATAAAATATAAACCCAATTAAAACAATTTAAAACAATATAAAAACAATTACATGGAGGAAAACTTGGGGAATATAATGAAGAGACAACTATTGTTGCTCACTCCAATATGATTAACATAAGCAGAATATTAAAGACTCCTAAATGCAACTAAAATTAAACATTTCTCCCTTGTGCAAAGAGGAGGCTTACCAAATCAGGATCTGAAACATCACAGTGGCACGAACTGGTACAAACTTGTCCCTCAGCTTGCACAGCTGGGATGACCCAGACTGGTAGCCGGAATTTATACATGGTTCATCTGCTTGGCTAAGCTCATATCTTTCCTGACTGGTTCTGGTTTTTTTTCTCCAGAACAAAGGTTTCATACTGTCAAACCTCATAAATGTCTCAGCAACTGAATTTTCTGTGAGTATCAATTCCCTTCTCTTTCTGTTGTGTGCAAATTCTTCTAGGCAAGAGAGAAGGAATCAGAGAACTTTACTAGTTTTGCCACTGATAGGTTTTTCTGTTGAAGTGAGTCCTTGAGGATAGAGCAGGGAGATTTTTTATTTGATTGGTTTACAAGAACAACATGGAAGGACATACAGGTTGAACATGTTGCTCTTTTCCCAATCTTCTCATCTTTTCCATGAGAAAAAGAGAAGAAACAAAACAATCATGCCTACAGACTGTTTCCAACTATAGGAGAAGTTGTTTCCTTGTGTCTTTGAAAATGTGTGCAAATCTTTTATCTATTCTTTTGGTTGTCCCCTACATAAACTTCACACGTATCCACAAATAAGATCAATAATTAAGTCTCTCCTCTTTCTTTGCTGTTCAGAGGAAGAGAGGAAGGAGCAGCCCTCAGCAGTAGACCAGATATCAGCTTTATATTTCTGCTGAAAGGTTACTGAGCAAAAGAGATGCCTACTGTGGAGCAAGAGTATCACTATATACCGCTAAGTACACCATAGATGTGGTCCTGCACCAGGCATCAGGACTCTGCCTCTCCTGAAACCAAAGCTCAGATGCAGCCCTTCCTCCTCAGACCAATACAGAAGAGGTCCATCACAGCAGAGCTAGAAACAATTTAATCTTTCAAATAGCCTGAGGAAGGATAATTCTTATACTTCCTCTGTCAGTCACGTTAATTTTCTTACTATAATAGCAGGATCATTCAAATGTATTTTAAGCCATTAAGAGAAGACATCAGCATCCAGAAGAACAGAATTATTGCCTTTATTGTCTTGTGACTGTAGGATGCACCACAAACTTTCAGGAGAAAGTTGCCATACCAAATGGGACTTTTCAGTTTTTGTCTTATACTTTCCCTTTATTCTCCTACTAAACACAGGGCACTATTGCTTTCAGAAATAGGGTAAGTTCTTTCTGAAATAACCCTAAGTTATTGAATTATAACCCTATAACCCTAAGTAATTGAAAGAAGACCTGTTCTTCAGAAAAAGGCTTCCTCAAGGCTATATTCTACCAGAATGTATATTGTTTTCAATATGTGTGGCATGCAAAATACTTCTTATGTATTTTCAAGTCAAAATATTTTCCCTAAAAATCTTTCAATAATAGTTTAGTTTTTGAACTACAGTATTAGTTAAAGACTAAGTAAGGCTAAAGAAGCTTATTACTAATCAAGTAAAAAGGAGAACAATGAGGTCAACAGCAGATAAATGTAAAATGACTACTTTGACCTCGTACTTGTTTCCCTAACTTTAATTTTAATGACTTTCTCTGTTTCTCTCTGAAAAAAAAAAAATTCTGGCAATTGGGAACTTCTAATAAGTCTCGATTATGGAAACATTCACTGACCTTTCTTCAGAAGAAGGAGCTATATAAAGGAGTTAGTTTAATATATGTGGTTTACTCTATCAACTATCACTCCCTCCCACCAAGATTGTATTACGCTATTTCAAGTCATCATGAAGTCAAAAGCGTTCACGAGCAAGGGAATGCTAGAATATGTCTTACCTGCAAAGAAATATTTTAGTCCCCGTCTGTATGTCATTATGATAATTTTTTAGATATTATAATTACACTGTACTTTTTCCTATTAGTGTATATCATTCCTGCACAGAGGAAGGACTGTGCTTGGCTAAGCCAGTCTGTCACATTCAACTCCATTCTTGTGTGCAGGATCAGTTACTGCACGGTATTCAACTCCTGCTCTGAATACAGAACTACTAGCTCTTTCATGAAATTTTGTGATAGTTTTAGTCTAAGCCTTCCTGGCAACCAGCTCGTAACCAAGGAAGTGGCCATGTTCCCAATATTCCATATGATTTTTATGTAAACCAGGATATAAATAAGAAGGGAGAGAAGCCTTTGCCCTCTTCACTTCCAGTGGATCAGAAGGTGCAAGTTCTCTACTGTCGGTTTTACTCATGTGGCAGAGTGAGGCCTAGCAAGGCCTTGTAGGCCTTGGGAGGCAGAGGGTGCCGGCTGTCTTTTGGCATGATTCAGTTATCTCAAGGAGAGTAGTAAGATTTTTTTTTTATTAGTTCTTTGTTGGTTGTTCCCAGGTTTTGATTGTGTATATTTGTTTCAGTTTTCTTTTTGTCCCTTGTTCCCTTTTCCTTTTCCTTTGGGGAGAGGGGTGTTTGGGGTTCCTTTACTATGTACATATGTATATAACTGTGGTATATTCAAATATATATATTTTGATATAATTCGATTGGTTTGGGGTTCTTCAGTTTCTGTGGATTTTTTTTCCTTTGCCCTGAGAGAAGAGAGGAGGGGGAGGTTTTCGCTGTGGGTTTGGGCATTTGGCTGTGAGCCAGGCTAACTTTCCAGATTGATTTTCT
The DNA here is from genome assembly GCA_013397135.1 of Pachyramphus minor. Taxonomy (NCBI): domain Eukaryota; kingdom Metazoa; phylum Chordata; class Aves; order Passeriformes; family Tyrannidae; genus Pachyramphus; species Pachyramphus minor. The sequence goes on from VYXB01006349.1 coordinate 20,103, forward strand.
GCCTTCATGTATTTAAAATGTATTAATTTCTGTTCCATTTATTAGTTCCTCCAAACAGAACAATCAGCAAATGAGTAATATACAGCTAAAAACTGCCTTTATGTTACTGAACGTCATATAGATTCTTTGACAGTGGTGTAGACAGAAATGTAGATCTTTGGATCAATACTGAACTACTTTAACTGTGCAGTCTTCTTTTTCTATGTTTGCCTCTGTAAGAGGCTGAGTTATGCAACTGACGTCCCTCTGAATACTGAAATAAGCAGGAGCTATGAGAATGTGCTGTTCAGGATTGCTTTGCTCTCAGCTGAGCCCTTGGAAAAATAGCTTTCCTGTTATCACTGGCTGGAAATGGGAGCTTGGGCTAATGGGCAGCTAAAATCTTCTTTACATTCCAGTATACTTGTTGATAGGGGTGCCAAAGCTACTCCTGATACAGTGGGAGAATGTGAACTTATTTAAAACAAAATTTTAAGCTACTTTTTCTGTTGTGTAGTTACCATGATCCAAATATTGCCTTTGTAACCAGTAAACTTGTCACAGTGACTTTTCAAATAAAGGAAATCCCAGAACAAGCAATGTTAAAGTCCAAAAAGAAGTCTGTCCTTAGGTAAAAGGCCAGTATAAAACCAAGCAGCAAGAAAGGGTGAAATGTCCTCTGGCTTGGAATGGTGCTTTTATCAGTTTTATAATGCTTCTTTGAAGGTGGAGTAAAGACTAAGCTTGACACCAAGTTCAGATTAAAGTAATTCTCATACACAAAATGGGACATCAGAATCTCTGAATTGCAGTGATTGAATTGCAGTATAATTTACTTAAAATGGAAATTAAAATTTCTGAATACTTTCCTTAAATTTCATCATAATAGAAAATTTTATTAAATTATAAAATTGAACATTGTTACTTCTAAACTGAAATAAAACAATTTTTCCTCAAATTGGAGCTGAACTGAAACAATCACTTTGAAGTATATATTGAAACATAGCAGCAAGTAAAAGACTATATTATTTTCTCATTACTTATTCAGAATATACGTTTAACTAAAATATTATTTGTTCTATCAAGGATCACTTGCAGCTGCTAAGGACTTTAAGACAGCAAGAAATAGAGAACTCTCGCCCTGTCTTTCTTTACTATTTTTACTTTGCAGCATGAATCAACACATGCTGTGACGTGTTGAATCAACACACTCATGCTTCAGCATCATGACTCAGTTGTTCAGTGCTCTGCTGAGCGAGGACCTGTTTGGAACATCAAATTCTGTATCCATCTGATACCAACACTTGCTAAATGGTTACACACCTCAGCAGATCCAATAAGGAGGGTGCTGCCCACATCTTTCAGGTTTGTATCTCCACAATAATCTCTCTGTTGCTACAGTGGTGATCTTCTTCCCATGGCTTTACATCCCTGTGCACATGTATAGGTGCTGCTATATCCCTCTGCTATATGCACAATTAATAGAAAGGGATTTGAGAATATTTCTCATTACTCTCACAACTACAGCTGAACTGAGGACATTCTCATCACCAGGGAGGCACAGCACTGCAGTCTCTTCCCACCTTCTTATCTGCATATGACAGTGCTAGGGTATTTAGACAGAAATTGAAATGACATGCTAGAAATGCAAATGATGTGTAAGCTCTTACATTGCAACAAAATTGGGGGATTAAATCCTTTCACCAGCTGTCCCACACTGTCAGATGACCCTTCCCATTATAAAACATGTTTTTTTTCAAAAACATTTTGGAAATTTGTTGAAGAAATGGTGCTGGCTGAATGAAATCAACTTCATCTGTAACAGAACTAAAACATATTGGCATGGTTCTCTGATTTATAAAGATCATTATTCTGGTAATTCCTTTTCACATAGAAACTGTCAATGTAAAATTGCTAAAAAAACCTTCCATACTGTATTCATAACAAAATAGGGCCTTTTTCTCCACTGAAAGCTAAGAAAAAGCTGAACATTAAAAACAAACAAAAAGCAGTCTATTATCAATTTTCAAGAGAATGCTATAAGTAATTGTATTTCAATGTATTTCAGTGACAAGGCCAACAATAAGTTTACAAGAGAAAAAAAAAAGGCTCCTGAACATTTACAGTTTTGCCACTCCTGTGATTTTTTCCATTTTACTGCTTTACTGATTGACATGGGAGAGTACACTCACAGTCTACAATGTTTTATTCTTTTGTTGATATGAGAGGAAAAGACAGACAATGACAGACAAGTGACTTCTTATTACATCTCCTGAAGTGCACATAGTGTAGTCGTAGTTCCTGATATGATGACATGAAATGACCTCCTTCTAGTTGTTCCTACTCACCTTTTCCAATATACCTTTGAAGAAAAGTGCGATAATATTTAATACTACTAAGACCTTTAATGTGCAGGATGTTTTTCTCATCTAGATCGATTGTATCATTTTATCTACTGGTGGCTCTCCGTAGCTATACCATCTATGAATACAAACGAGTCTGAAGAAAATAATTATTCTGAGAAAACTAAGGCAAAAGTAGAAACCAAGAAAATAATTTCAGTTTTGGACTGTAAAATGGAAAATACAAGTCTTTCAGAATTTTAATCTGAAAATAAAACATTTTTGCACAATCCCACAGAAAAAACATTCTCAATGCAGTGCACAAATGTATAATCTAAGGTAGCAGGAACAGAATAGAGCATATTTCTGTATTTGTGCTGAACTATTTGGAAAAAAATTACATGGCATTACATTTCAGAAGAACATTTGTCTTCATAAGTAATAAACAATAATGGCTTGGGTGTTTGGATTTTTTGTTGCTTCAGTGTTTGAGTTTCTTTATCTTTTAATGAGTTTATGGGAAATTCTTGCTTAGGTCTTTGACATTATTCTGCATATTTGTAAAAACTATTTCATAGTTCACTTAGCAGGAGGAATTTTAAAATCCATTAAAATCCATTAAACTGTATGAATGTCAGATGAAAACTTTAAAGTGCTTGAAAAGTCTCTTGATTTAGAGATAAGATTTTCAATATTGTAAGTAAATTAGAAGAACAAGCTTTTATTAATATATTTTTGGAGAAAAACTCCACATAAGTCTCTGCTCCTTATGAAACACACTATTAAAATTTTCCAAGAAAATTTTAATGAAGTTTTACAGAACTCACTGGTCCAAAGTGGCTTGCACAAAGTCAGACTTACCATCAGATTGTGAAGTATCTTTACATGTTGCTACAGGCAAAAGAGAGATAAACACAAAAAAATTAAGAATGCATGGTTAATTAAAAAAGAAAAAAAACAAGTCTAATAGATCCAAACTGTTAATTAATAAAACAAGCTTTGCTAATGCAACAGTTAAAAATGTGATGGCAAATAACTTCTCAATGTCCTACTGTTATTTCCTGGTGTTAATGCTCAACACTCAGGCATTCCTCTGGGTGTTTAGGTAAAGAGTTTCACTTTCCCTTGAAAGAAGGATTATGAGCTTTCATTCTGAGGGCTTCAATAAGAGAACTCTGATGCTCATGGAGGGGGTCCTTTACTTGTCAGCTTTAGGCCTTTTTAAGTTTATTTTTATATCTTTGCTCTGCACAGCCCACATCTCTGCCAGTATCTCACATCCCCAGTGTGCCCTGGAAAGGTAAGAGCAACTCACCTGCAGGCAGCCAGGTCAGCCAGTGACACCGAGACCTGAACCGCGACAAGAACATCCCTACAGAGCCCAGACCTGTTCCCACAAAGCACCCTGGGGCTGAAGGGCTTCTGTAAATAGCGTCAAAAGTCATATTTACTGGGTTACAGATCTAGGAAAAGAATGAAGGAATGACAGATTAACTTGGTCAAAGTTTCAAAATAGAAAATAGAAAAAGTTTTGCTTCAGAGAACACAATTTCTGGGACACATTGCGAATATCAAAAATTAATAAAGGTTCTAAAAATGATTAGTTCCATGATATAAATTCATGAAAATAAAAGCAAACTGCTTAACCTTGAAATAAAAGGCACCATTTGGAAATCAGAAATACAAAGAGCTATAAACTAATGGAAGCCAGGATAATATCTGTGTATTTGTACTCTCTGCTGCTGTTCTCTTACTCTTAACTAAGCATGTGTTGCAGACAGCCTCTATCAAAACAAGGGAGTTGGTTTGGTAAAGCAATCTGACCCATACTTCTCTCTGTTTGATTTTACAATCAAGAATTTAATTTGTTCTGTAATAAAACTGCTATTATCATAATAAGCATCATAAAATAATTGGAAATGCATGCAAAATACAGTCCTTATATTACAGGCACTATTCATGATCTTTGCATGTCTGGATTTACAAAATTCTCTAAAACAGTGTTTTCCCAATATGTGAATGTCTAGGCTAATAGAGTGGACAAGTAACTAATGAGACAAAATCATTGTGAGCAATATGTGGTCTACAATAAGCTTAACAGAAGATTTCTGTGTAAAATGAAGCACTCATCTTTCTTAATTCAGCCTTCCACTTTAAATTTCCATTGAGTAATGGAGAAAAACAATCAAGTCCATATACTTTAAGCGTTCAGGACAACAAATCAAAACTTTGCTCAGTTTACACCACCATAATCAATATTATTATTCTGATGAGAAATCAGAACAAGTAGGATGAGAGTTGGAAGTATTTTAATGTTACTCCCAGTCTCCAAAAGGGAATTTGTATTAGATTAACTCTATTCCCATTACAGAATCTGTAGCTTGTCTGCATATTAATTGAACTATAATGCTTCAGATTTATGAAGACTGCCACTTGTCCTGGACTTGCAGAGAGAAAGACAAGATAAAAGGACTGTGGTTTAACTAGATTTCAGTGTATTAATTCTTCTGAGAACTGTCCGTCAATAACTACTACACTGTAGGTAGTGGTTCATTTTTGTTTCTATCTGGTCAAGAGGTTCTCATGAGTTGCTTTTCTTCACCTGCCCACTAGTTAAGTGATCTCTTCACATGAGGGCCTGTCATCAGAAGGCACTTCCAGATAGCTAGTCTTTTACCTAACAGTCCAATGAGCTTTGTCGTTAGCTGTGGCATTGAATTCATCTTACTTAGGATGGAAAATGTCTTTTCAGAAATGGACTGGTGAAGGAGGTGAAGAAAACAGCACAAATGTTGTGAAAACTGAAGTTTTTACTACTGTTCAAACAGGTTTCAAAATGGCTTTTATTGTTTCTTGCCAACTTACTGTTTCTTCTTCCCAAAATCCCCCTGGACAACAGATATCTGTATGAAAGAATGTCCTTGGGAAGATAAAGAGAAGTTTTCTTATTGGTCTTATTAACCCTTTTCTATTGGTTCTTAACCCTTCCCTTCTATTGGTGAGTTTTGTGAACCTTCAGAGATTGTCTATTGGTCAGTTTTTAGATTCCCCTGAAAGTTATATCAGCTCCTAGCCAGACAATAAACGCCCTCTCACTTGTCTCCTCTCCTGTGGTCTCTGTGTGCGTCCTTGCTGGGCTCCTAGGACCCCGAGGCAGGGGGGGCAAGGGCAGGGGGCATATCCCCCCCAGGTTATGGGNTTCTATCGTCCTTAAGTCCCTTTGTCCTACAATGATTACAAGCACATTAAGTGGTGTGCCCAAAGCAGGCCATGCACAAAATGGATACATACTAAACAAGATACAATTGATATTTGCTATTATAAGTGCACAACTGGTGACAGTGTGCAAGTGTTTTGTAGCATTTTAACACCAAGAGTAGCCATAACTGCGAAGAGACCAACAGAGACTTCTGGCACAGTTACACAAGTAGGGTGAAGAAAAAGACAAGCAAGACATGAAATCTGCCGGCATTGGAAAATGGCTTGGAAAACTAACATAATTCTGCAGAACAGGCAGAAAGTGTATATGGCAGAATATTAGAACAACCCTGCAAAAGAAGCAGGAAGACTCCAGAATCCTACAATCAGAAAAGTCTATCTTGGAAAGGACCTCTGGAGACCATCTGATCCAACCTCCTGTTGAAAGCAGTCTTAGGTTAGTTTATCCAAGGACCTGCTAAGCCGAGTGTTTCCAACAAGAAAGTTATCATTACATTCCTGGATAACCATTGTTCCCATAGTGAACATTTTTTTTTTTCAGATATTCAGAGATAATTTTCTCTGAAACAGCTTGTGATCATATACTCTTGTCCTGTCACCTCATCTTGTAAAGGGAACACATCTGTCTTCTCTGTGCCTTTTAAGTACTGGGAGGATATGATAACTCCCTCCATATACCACATATACACTTCTGTTTTCTAGGCTGAACAAATCTAATTCCTTTAACCTTCCCTCGTTATTTAAAATTCTCCCACCCTTCTGCCTTTTTGATGGTGCCCTTGCTGGCTCCTGGACCGCCTTCAGTTTTTTAGTGCCTTTTGATCTGTGGGGACCACAACCAGTGTCCCACCTGTGGGCAAAAACTGATAAACAGAATAATCACATCCCTTAATCTGCTGGCTATACTCTTGTTGATGCAACCCAGGATATGATTTGCTTTACTGTTTTAAGGATGCTTTTATAACATATATTTAACTTTTTGTCTACCAGGATCCCCAGGTCTTTTTCTGCAGGTTCACCACAGCCAGTGAGACTCCTGCCTTTACTGTTCCTTGGGATTCCCCCATTTTAAACTTCTTGCAGTTTTTGCTGACCTAATCTCCCAGCTTGCTTAGGTCTCTTTGAATGGTGGCCCCTCCTTCTGGTGTATCTATATTATCTCCCATTTTGCTGTCATCCACATGACATAAGTGGGATTCTTTCAACCCTGTCATGCAGATCCTTTATAAAGAACACATAATCACAGAATATGCTAAGTTGGGAGGGACACACAAGAATCACCAAAGTTCAACTCTTAGCCTTACACAGGAATGTCCTGAGAGTCACATCATGGGCCTGAGAGCACCATCCAAATGATTCTTGGTCTGTCAGATTTGGTGCTGTGATGATTTCCCTGGGGAAGTTTCAGTAGCCAACCACCCTCTGGGTGAAAACATTTTTCTAATATCTAACCTAAACCTTCCCTAACTCAACTTGTCACTGGTAACCAGAGAGAATAGTAAAACATTAATATTAATATTAAATAATATTAAATAATAATAATAGTATCAAACCTCTAACGAACTTCACCCATTACTTGTTGCTAGTCCCTCAAAGATCTTATTGAACGAGAAACATACTGCAGAATAAGGATACCTGAATGAGTTTGGACTATAAATTTAGAATGTCAAAGGCAGATTAAATCACCCCCTTTGTTCCCCAGGGCTCAGTACTGGGGCCAGTTCTCCTTCATATTTTTAACAATGATCTGGATGATGGGATGAAGGACATGCTCAATCAGTTTGCAGATGATACAAAATTGGGTAGGAGTGTTGACCTGCTGAAGGGTAGGAAGGCTCTACAGAGGGATCCAGACAGGTTTGATCAATGGGTTGAGGCCATTTATATGAGGTTTAATAAGCCAAAATACTGGGCCCTGTACTTGGGACACATGTGACTTGGATTTGGTCAAAAGCCAGCCAAGGTGACCAAGGCCACCACAGTAATCAGGGCCAGCATTTTACTGAACAATTATTGTTAACTAGGGCAGCGATCATTCACTTGTACTCAGCACTGGTGAGGCCTGACCTTGAGTGCTGATGAAGGGTCTGGAAGCACAAGTCTCATGAGGAGCAGTTGAGGGAACTGTGATGTTTAGCCAGGAGAAAAGGAGGCTCAAGGAAGACCTTATTATTCTCTAGGACTACCTGAAAAGAGGTTGTAGCAAGGTGAGTGTTGGTAATAAGCAATGGGAGGAGGGGAAACAGCCTCAAATTGCAGCAGAGGAGGTTTATATTAGATATTAGGAAAAAAAAATTCTTCATTGAGAGGATTGTCAAGTGTTGGAATAGGCTGCTCAGGAAAGGGGTTGAATCACCATCCCTGGAGGTATTTCAAAGATGTGTAGACATGGGACTTAGGAACATTGGTTCAATAGCGAACTTAACAATGATGTGTTAAGGGTTGGACTCAGTGATCTTAGAGGTCTTTTCCAACATAAATTAATCAATGATTCTTTGATTTTCTTTTGGAGATGGAGCTGGCACAACAATGATGAAAAAGGAATAAGGACAAAAACAGAAGGAGGCTTGTTTAAATTCTGACTTTCCTTATCAACAAACCCTCAAGCTTGATCATCTTGACCTTGGCAGTGAAGGGTCACAGCCATCAGTTCTAAATACACTTCCTATGTTCCATAGTATTGTATGTTGGCAGATAAATTAGGGTAAGTTTGTAGACACCAATTGTTTTGTTGATGTAGTGATAATGTAGTGATTGATAGCTACTAAAAACTGAACACTGGCACTTCACCCAATCCAGTAAAGGGTAGTTTTGAAGTCTGAAGCTGTCCTAATTTATGGGATCTCTATCACAGTTGTGGTAACTGTTTTTAATTTCCTAACAGATATGCAGATTTATGTATTCCGTTACAACAGTCATCAAACACAACCATTCAGTGTGTTATATTGGAGGGGAACTGAAAAATGCTGGCAGAGTAATTTCCATGTAGCTCAAGAAGAGTGTCAATTTTCCATTTAATTGTAATAGGGACAAAAATGCTGTATTGTCCTTTGTAGGTAGTGTCCCACACTGTCCATGCAACAATTTTTATGTTATTCACAGACAATTCACAACCATTCAACATTATTTTTGTCACAGAGGTTTTCCTCACCGATGAGAACCAAATTTAAAGCCATTAAATCTTGGTCTACCTGCCTGGGGACCTGACCTATTTCTTACAGGAGAATTCTCTCTAGTTCTTCATCTGTTTGGCCTTGTAACACGTTCTTTAAATTGGGCTTAGTCAGAAGTATGTCACTATGAAAGTATGGGTAAAATGCACAATATAGTGCCTGTACATATGTTCACCCACTCCTGCAGCACTATCTGTGTTCATGATCCTGAAGGAAAAGGCAGCCAAGCATATATGTATT
>VYXB01006358.1:4154-92856 GCA_013397135.1 Pachyramphus minor
TCTGGAGTTTGTTTCTCTACTGTTAGACATCCCGGCTGGAGAGACTTCAATGCCATGCCTGCCCTCGGCCCAAGGTCGGGCGGAGAAGGGCCTGGCCCCCGCACTTTGGGGAGACTGCTGCCTCCCTCCTACATGGCTGCCAAATTTCTTCTGCGCAATTCCCTTCTCTTCTGTTTTCTTAAATATGTCATTAGCTGAGGTGTTACTAAAACTTTTGATTGGCTTTTTCTCCGGAAATCTACCTGAGCCTAACCATTTCAGCCCAGGGGAGTCTGGTAAAACTACGACACTGCCAGTCCCACTTGAAAGAGGGCACTCACAGAAACATCACTGCTGAATAATTTCAAGCAGTTTTGAAGTCTTGAGCTCAAAATCACCCCACACAGGAACACATGCCTTTTGACAGCAACCTAGAGAGAAAAACCCTCTGGCTTTCCCAAAGTTTTTGACACTGTCAAAGTAAAAAGGAAAATTGTCAATCCTGTGACTTAGAAAAACAACATGATTGTCAGCAGGGAAAGAAACTGCTTCTCTGCTAATGGAAAAGCAGAACAAAAACCTTGCTTTGCAGGGAGCAGCAAAAGGGTAGTCAAAAGGTTCCTAGGGAAGAGACTGCTCACTCTTGAACTCTGAAGCAATAGGTATCAGACAACACTGTTTAGGTAGATTGTCTCATCATCAGAACTCAAACTGCAAATAGCAACTGTTTTCTAATCCCTATTTTGTCCTTATATAACCCTAGTCGCCTATGTAGTATGTCCTGTTGTTTCAAATGTAAATTTTATGTGTGTTTTGTGCTCAGTACATACAACAGCAAGAAAAATGTGGCTGTGGGTCCTTCCATTGCCTTCCCACACTATCACCATGTGAAAAGAGCAGGAATTTAAACCTGTGATCAGTACAGTCCCAGCCAATTCCTCAGCTACATTTGCTGTCGTTCGAACCACACAGCTCTGGCCTGGCTGAAGGCATCCTTGCTCACCTTGCCTAAGATAACTCCCAAATACTGTGGCAAGGGGAGCTGGTAATGCAGGTCTCAGGTTGAACAGCATCACTTTTACAGAGCTCACACCTTCCTGAGGTCTGGTATTAGGATCTGTAAATTCATTATTTTCTGCTGTGGGTAGAGACCGCAACATTTATACAATATGCTGGAGATAGCTTGGATAAGAAAAGCCTCATGAAGATGTTTTTGTGATTCTGAAAAGTGCAGGAAATACATAAATATATAGTACTTAAACTTGCATTTCCACCATACACATTATCAGAAGCTGGCATTACCACATACTTGATAAGAAAGACCTAGAGCAAATCTCAGGTCTCTGACTAAGCACCTGTGACAAATTAAATAGCCAGTCTGGGTTTAGAGTTTTTGATTTTATTGGTTTTTTTTCTTCCTGTTTTTTGTGGGGTTTTTTTGTTGTTTTTTTTGGGGGGGGGTGTGTTGAGGTGGGGAGGGGGCTGTTGCTTTGTTTGTTGTTTTGGTGTTTGGATTTGGTTTGGTTTGGTTTTGTTGTTTGGTTTGTTTTTTGTGGGGAGGAAGTTAAGATTAGGGAATCAGACACTCTTTTATTCACAGACATGATAAAGCTGCAATGGAGAAACCACTTGGCTAGCAACAGAAGCTTAGAACTCTCAATGTTGTAAGTTTCTTTAATATAACTAGGAATTTATTAACTGGAAACAGATCCAGAAACTTCTTGGGTTTACATTGTACTAAAAACAAAAAGAAAGGCAGCAAAACCAAAACCCCAAAGGGAAATAAAGTGACTGCAACATAAACCTTAATTACTTTTGCTTAACCTCAAAAGTGGCCACTACTTCCCTTATGCAAATGAAAAGGAGCACAAACCAAAGAAGGAAATTCATTAAGTGAGACAAACAAGGGCTGACCTTGACAGAGAGGTAGGTGGTGGCTGCAAACAGCCCTCCAAAACACAGCTCGTCAGGATCCATCTTTGAATTTAAGGGCTCATACCAGCTCAAAAATGGCATATACAAAGTCAGAGGGCTTCAAATCCATCCTTGCCTATTTAAAGTTCCAACAAAGAAATATGATATCTGTATGGATGTCCTTACTATGCAGGATCCCACCTGAACAGTATACAGCTTTAAATCACTGCAAACCAGAGGCATCTCAGGAAAATGTTTTAAGATAATTGATTTTTTCATTTTTATTTGCACAAGTCTTCTTTTGAGAGCAAGGTACTTTTTGAGCAAGGTACTCTGTGACTGATGAATATAAAGGGAGATTCATGACTGTTTACAGGAAGGTTCATGAGGGAACGGATCATGTCACCACGGACATTTTTCCTGTTTCTATTCATTTAACATACAGGAAGAAAGTCAAGGAGAGAAAATGAAATAAAAAAGGAATAGCTCAGCTCCTTCCTTCATTGTACTTAGATGAGCTGAATAATATGGAATCATTCACTGTGAAACAGGGCAAAAAGTCAACAAATGCTAATGAGGCTACACAGGTTTTACAACATTCAATTCTCTATAGTACTTATTGGTGTCTCTTCTAAAGGCTAACAGTAAAGGGAGAAGACAACATTTTGAAGCACTATGACAGGTTTGAACCTGCTATATTGAATAACTTCTCAAATTGCTAGGAATGAAAGCAGCTTTAGTAGTTCCCATACAAAATTTAAATCTATATTTCAAGTGACATTTCAGTTGCCACTGAGCTGCTATGCAGACTGAGTGGACAGAACAAGAATGTTTCATCTCCTTAATTATTTCCTCAATGGTCTTTGAGCCATTCTGTGGAGTATAGCTGCACATTTTCAACCTGGGAGCAAAACTGAGTACAATAGTGAACAAACATTGCAAACACACTACGTTCACAAACATGCTCAGTCATAAGGATAAGATGCTTCTTACAGGAACAATAAGCTATATTAAAATTGAAAGGGAACCTTGTAAAACATTCCCTGGTGCATGTGAAGTACAGCTTCTTTAGAAATCCTAATCATGCACCCGGTGACCTCAGGCAGGGGTGTAACCCTAATCCCCAAAATCAGCAGTGAGCAGCTGGACCTGACAGTGTGCAGCTGCCTGCACCACACAGCTGCAGAAGTGCCTTTAGGGATGGAATCCTTCACCTCTGCCAAGACACTCTTGTGTCTCCTAAAATTGCCCCCATCAGTTTTGCACCTGAGCAAAACAATGCTGAAAAAACATCTGCTTGGAAAATAGGTTCTTAAGACATGAGTAACCTAAATTTCACTAGATGAGACTAACTATTTAAATTTTTGCCTATAAACCTATGTTTTCCCCCTTCAGCAAGAACCCCATTTCCTGAAAAATCTTTGCGGTCCTTGGTGCTCACACTGGGGACAAGCTACTCTCTGGCATTCACCAAGTTGTCCTTACTACTTGCAGTCAAAATTCCCAACTCAGATTTCCTTTGGGAATCTGGGATTGGTAACCAAGACTAGCAGGCTTATTCCACAACTGGAACAAGTAAATTTTTTTAAAAGTGCTAGAGCTGGCTGCTCTAGCAGCCAGCCTACATGCATTTATTTTTCATCTGCCTACATACTCTGTCATGAAACAAAAGAAATGGCTCTCTTCTTGGGATAAGGGAGGAAAATATCATTTATCTCCCTGATGCCTACTCCAATTTCCATGCACAACCGTCCTAATGCCAAATTTTTTGTTTCAAACTGTTTTGGTGACTCAGTTGGACAGTGGGACAGAATAACTGAAAGTAGCTGATTTCTCCAGGGACTTTATTCCAAACAAAGAGATAAATTGTAGAAATCACTGAGGTTATGCTGAATGATAATACGTGTGGACCATGCAATTCAGCCAGGCACACATTCCAAAAACAGCATGCTTATGTTTTTAAGGTGATGTGCATAAGCTAATAAGCTCAGCTGTTCCCGTACTTCTTAGAAGCTAATTAAGGTATCTGCGCCTGCTGAGCTGCAACGTTTGCCTGATTAATGTTTTACAGTGTGAGCTAGCAGGGAATGATAACTTTTCTCTACTTCTTTAGGCAACAAGGCTACCTCTGTGACCAAGACATCTGTAAGCGTTTAAGGAACATTTCATCCCAGGCAGAGGATCCAGGCCCTCTGTTCATCAAAGAGTGCTGTTAGACCATGGCCTCAAGGCCCCACTTACCTATTAAGGTTCAGATTCAAGGCGAGGTGTCCTGATGTTATTTAGACCCAAACTTTTATTAATGTTAGCTTCAGAGGGAGAGAAAAAGAAAGGAAAATAAAAGTTATAATTTATGTTAATCCCTCCATTTCTGAAACACCAGAGTTGAATACTGACCACAACTTCCTAGCAGGTGCTCGTGCTTTGAGCAGAGGAGAGCAATCCTTCCAACAGCAGCTACCTGAGCACTCTCTAGTGATCCAGGATTTCAGGGCTCCAGTTTCAGTGCAGCAGGTTGTGGTCCCAAGTACAAAGCTGCAAGCATTTATTGGTGAGATGCTGTCTTGCAGAATCTATTCAAGTCATCCAATGCACATATTTAAGATTTCCATAGTTTCCCAGTGATTTTCAGTTTTCCTCCTCAACTTTAATTTCATTGGCTGTCTACCAGAGTTTTCCAACTCCTCAGCCTTGTTGGAGTACAAGAATTCACCAAGAATTCAAAGGACACAGTATTTTTTACCTCAGAACACTGACTCCTGTGTGATTACCTACTCTCTTGAAAGCAAATCCAGCACAGTCTCAACAAGTCTTTGTATTAAAAAATGAGAAAATAAAATCAAAGAGAACAGGAAAAATGCAATATTATCCATAAAGCTTGAAGGGGAAAAAAAATAACCCAAACTCATTTAGGTACTTCCTGAGGTTCTGCCTGAAACTAAAAAGAATAAGCACACAAAAAATGCAGAAAAAAAAAGCATTAAAAAAAATTTACATCCCAAAACATACCGCAGTACAGTCTGTTTTTCACATAGTAGTACCAGAAAGTTAAAAGCATAATACTAAAACTGCATAAACTCCTGTTTTATAGAATTTATCTTGCTTTAATTTTAGCAATAAATTCTAGTATTAATAGTTATTAGGGGAAAAATAATAAAAAAGATAACTATAGAGTGGATGCATTTTGAAATTAAAGGGAAATCTGGCCTTTATTTGGTGGAGAGTGTTATCAATAGACTATAGCATTAAAGAATAGGGCTGTTTTGCATTGGATAGTACATTTTTCCTAGAAAAACAAATTAAAGTATCTATCCTATCAATTTTTCCTCAGGCTCTGTTTACTCACTCCTCAGGGTGTCTGGCTTTTGGAAAAGAAAAAGCATTGATTTAAAATTCAGTTCTGCAACACTGTTAATTGTGGGAGTGGATCTTACTCACCAGTCATCCCTATGAAGCTAATGGAAATGCTTGTGTGCATAAGAATCAGAGCTGGCTGGGAATTTATGTTTTTTCTTTCTTTTTTCTCCCCTGGAAAAAATTTTTGCATGGATACTGCAACTTTGGATTAAATATATGTTTTTACACTGAACTTTCAGTAAATTATTATTAGTTTTACTGGCCAGGCTAGAAGAGAGCAAGAATAGGAGTTAGGAACTTGACTGAGCTCAGAAACACACACACAGCAGTACTTTTCTGAGGCATGCCCCCCTCAGGGTCTCTGCTGAAGTATTCTGCCTTTTATAAAACACTGAATTGTTCCCAGGACTAGAAAAAAATTGCTGGAGCAGTTAGGATGCATGTCTGAGATGTCAGGCTCCCACACTGCAGTACCCAGATGATACGTACCTCTGCACACACTGGATAAGGAGGAAGGCCTGAGATGGACAACTTCCACTCTGGTCTCATTTCTATTCTAGAAATAAAAGAACTTGTCTGGTGAGCTGGAAAAATTTCTAACAGAGCCTCAGTCACAGTCTCACATCTCTCATATTAATTCTATTTTTTTTTAAAGCATATTTTCTTAGGGGACGAGTGGTTTGGCTGGTATCTGCTTTTTTTCACAGATTTGGGATGGGATATTCCACATAGCTTTGCACACGGAAGCTTGGGCTCAGAAGACTGCTTTTGTAGTACACTCACACAGTGCACAGTCCAGCAAAGGTCTGCATGGGGCCAACACTTCTGCCCTAGGAAAACTACAGATATATGACACTTCAGGAGGGGTAAGATTACAGAATTACACTTGCCATGACAAGGAGTTCTGCTTGATCCAAAACAAAATTTTAAGCTATGGTGAAGAGCAAAATACCTCATTTCCTCCGTGTTAACCCGTTCCATTCCTGCTCTGGTCATTCTGTTGAATGAGCACTAACAATATGCTTTTCCATGCCCATTGGCAAGCACCTAGTGCCAGATCACCACCCTTCAGATGCAGGTTCTTCAGTGGCTGAGACACCTTTTCATTGATAAGCTCAACATTGTGAATTTCTTTGTCTCCTTGCTTGGAAGGTTGGTGACATTTAGTATTTGATTGTAATCACATAAACAGACCTTTGATCTTTTCTGCTTGCCACTAAGCTGCATGGGATTTAACCTCCCATTTGCCAGCAAAAAAACCCAGCTTCATGCGTAATCAATACAGAGAGATGCTATAAAACTGCAACTGTAATTGTGAATCAGAGAAAAATTCAGCTTCATTATGTATTACCACGTGCTATCAGACAAGTTTATCTGCCCTCAATTATTATGCAGCAGTCCAAAGCATGCTCAGTCCAAGACGTAGCACAGCCTTGACAAACCAGATGTAGCCTAATTTATTCAAACACATTTGCAGGTTCAAACAGAGAACTAGGAGCACACCAGAAATCCAAAATCTTCCTCCGCTGCTCCAGCACGTCCTGCAGACTGAGCTGATCCAGGTCTTGCAGCTAGTGCACTACCAGTGCCCAAGCTGGATTAAAAATAGGAAAGTTCCAGTATTGTTCTGTCCTATGTATGTGTATATATACATCTACGCACACATACAGACCAGTTACATAGTTTTGGGTGTTTTTTTCTTGATTTATGCACCCATACAGGAGGTAAAATTTAGTAAGTCAGGGTTTTTTTAGTAGTTTTCTCCTCTTTTAATATTTTCTATGTCTTAATTTATTACAGTTAAAAGGTCTCTTCTCAACCAGTGGTAACCAAGCCCTTATATAAATACAGATTCTTTGGGAAAGAAAAAAAATATTAAGGATTAACCTGCTGTTACTTTTAGGACTCAGTTCACAGTTCAATATTATATTAGGGATGTGAGTGGCTTTTGAGGCAAAGTACATTTCTATAGGCATAGCACAGTGTTACACAGTAATAAACTGAGTCTCATTCAAGAAGAAGCACAACTTCATCAGCAAGGTATTGGATCAATGCTAAGTATTAACAATCCCCTGAAACAAGGAGTTGTTAGGACCATCACACACTTGGTACCTATGAGGTTTCCTATCAACATCTGCTGTAGAGAAAAAGGATTGTTCTAATTAAAGATGTGGATCTGGGAGAGATACATTCAAGACTTCTCATCTGGGATAGATTTGCTGTGGGACTTGGTCAATGGCAGAGTCTGCCTGTTCTTAAGATCCCCATTTATAGAAAGTGGAAAAGTAGCCTTTTCATTTCTTCCAGGGATTTTGTTCAGATAAATATATGGTACTTACAAGCACAGTGTAAGAATGTAAAACAGAATTTGAACAACAGCCTGAAGAAGATGAGAATGATCCTCATTCTTTTAAAGCAAGGATATTAAACCAGTCAAGCAGAAGTATATCGTTAAACTATGCTTCTCTCTAAGGTTGTAAGTAAGCTCATTCCGCAAGGGGTGACTTGTCAGGAACATATGCATTCTCTGTAAGCTACCAATCTCTATTTTCAGTTTGTTAAATATTACTGAGAATAGAATCAAGGCATTTATGGCTCCAAATGTGTTATTTTCAATGGCTACACACAGAATCAACTACCTGTCAAATTTCCCCATCTCGCACCAAGAAGAAGTAAGGTAAGAGGAATGGGATTTCTCTTCCCTAATCTAATTGCACAGACATTTAAATCTGAACGAGTCACCCCAGGCTTCCTTTCAAGTTCATGTGGGGAATACATTCCTTCTAGCATGTGATTCATCTCATCCTAAAGCAGACAACTAGAAATAGGTCAGAACTGCAGACTAGCAAGGGTTTTACTTCTGTCAACTCAAAAAAACGACTAGCAAGAGAAGTTTACCTAAAAAGATCTATGCAGTGTCCCACTATGTATCAGTTTAATATCATTGTTTTTTGTAGGTTTTTTGTAATTTCTCTTGTGTGCGTTCAGAAAGTCTTTTAGCATAGTCTAAACCAACAGTTTCCCAAAAAAACCCCAGGTTTAGAAAGAATATTAAATGGAAATTATACTTTTTGCATCCTATGAGATGAATATTTGTCTTGCAAATTATTTGTCCTAAAATTTTCTGGAGCTGGATTTTGTCATGTATAGCTAGGTAAAGAACAGAGAAAGCTAAACCCCTTGCTGGTTTTTTTCTTCCTTCTAAAGTAGTTGCTGTTCCTGTTTCCACAAAAATGTGATGATTCCTAAAGCCAAGCTATACAAACTATGGGAGAAGAAAAGAGCATCTGTCATCCCAATATGATTTTCTTTTAGTTAAACACATATTTTTCCCAGTTCCTTAAGAAAATTAGTCTATATCTTCCCTTATAGCTGCATACACCAGGGCTTATGCCTGGGTGTATCTCTGGGTAACAAGAAGGCTCCTTCACCCCTCGGCAAGGGAAAGCTCAGTGGGCCCTCAAGTGCAACACCAAGGATTCAAAGATGTGGTCAAAATTTCATAAGTAAGAAGATGATATCTACACAAGAATAAAGCTCTGTCAAAAGCAAAGAATAAGCTACATGCTGATGATAGCTTCAAAAAAACCCAGGACATATTTCGCCCATGAACACTGGGATTTAAGAAAGGATTTGTGCCTTAAACATAGTCTTGTGAAATTTTCGGGAGTCCTGATAAATTTTCCTAATTTAACTTCAGTGATCATGAATATATTTTCAGTGGAGGCATTTTGGGAAGACCCACTAAATGAGCAATCACGTTCACCAGATACTCTCATATTAGTGGGATTAGAAAATTGTTCAGAAACAATTACTTCTACAATGAAAGACAATTACATTTAAGCTGTTGCCATTAATACACCAAAGAGGACCTTAAAAATGAACTGAAGAGGAAACATATCATGTTTTTGTGGCTTTTTCTCCTAGCCCTAATGGAAGATGTAGTAAAGGAGCAGAAGTAGAGATCTCCTTGTTGTTTTTATGGCATTAAAAGGATGAAAAAAGTAGTGGTTTTAATTCATTTTAGAACAGAACAGAGAAAGGGAATTGGTCTGATTTTTATTATCCTTGTTAAATGTCTAATTTATCCTTTTACTGGCAAACCTCTTCAAATGCTCAACTGTTCTTAGGGACCTGTGGGCTTCCAGGAAAAAGCAATACCACTTCCTGAAGCTATGAGCTGCATTTAAAAGGCCATTATCACCTCTTTTTAGTGAGATGAAAACAGCTGGATTTCATCTCAAGGAGAAGGTCAGGCTGCATCAGTAGGGAAGGTCCTGATGTATTCCTGACAACCTGGACAGAGGAGTCATGAACCATCTGGAGATATTTCCCACACCTCCCAGATGTGGTCTGTGCTGGGTGCAGGTGCCCAGGTGCTGGCAGCAGGGAGGGAGGAGAGGCCAGGGCTGTCCCTTGCCAGGCACAGCCGTCTCCAGAAAACCCCCTGCAGGGCACATCTGAGCTCGTCAACAGTGCTGCTGGTTCCTCTGTGGTAACATATTTGAGATGGTGAAAAATGCCAGCGAGTGTCTGTGAGAGAGGAGTGAGAAAAATGTGAGAAAAAGACCTGCAGACACCAAGGCTAGAGAAGGAGGGGAGGGGGTGCTCCAGATTCCCCTGCAGCCCCTGGAGAACCCACACTGGAGTCAATGGACATTCCCAAATGGCTGCAGCCCATAGAGAGTCCATCCTGGAGCAGGGGGAAACTGTGGGGAGTAAAGAGCAGCAGGGAGGAGCTGTTATAGACAAAGTCCAAACCCGCATTCCCTACTCCCCTTTTGCACCACTTGAGGTGTGGAGGGGTAAAAAGAGTCTGGAGTGAAGGAGAGATGTGACAAGGGGGAGAATAGGTTTTGTTTGCATATTTGTTCTTTTATTTACCATACCTGATTTAGTAACTACATTTTTATTTGAAATGAAAATGAATTAATTTTTAATTTGTTTAATTTGTTTTGCCTGTGACAGTAATTGACAAAAAAGCTCCCTGAATTTACCTCAACCCAAAAGATTTCTTATTTCCTCCACTTGTCCTGTGAGTGGCTTGGCTACTGGCTAACACTAACCCACTGCATTTCTGTACTGCTGGTTAAAGTGTTGGTACAACATGGAAATTTTAGTCCATGCATCAAGCTTTGACCATCACCATTCATTAATTTAGGATTGAGTAATAGGAGGAGCAGTCATTGAAGTCCCCATACACAGACTGTATGTAAGTATGTAGACACAGTTTTTTCAATATATATGTAAATGTATATCCAGCAGAGAGGAGTCGAGGTAAAACAGTGGCATTACTCTATCACCAAAATAGCATCTGGCTCCTTTTTTAAGTCAAGAATAACCTCAAGGATTATTTCTGTCAAGGAACATTGGCCAGATCTTGAGAACACACTGCTCACATATCATTCTTTTAGTGAGACAGAAGGGGCAATATAGATATCAATTTGAAAATCTTCTGCCTTTTTGTCCTCCTCCAAAGGGGAATCCTGGAGCAGTCGGTGAGGTGGATATAGTAGTAGCTCCATTAGCAGAGCCATAATAGAATATTTTATTCTTGAAAAAGTAATTTTATATGCTATAAAACAAAAGTAACAGAAAAACCTTTCTTCTTGAAAAGTCTGTTGTTTTGGTGGAGGGAAACCATATAAGGATGTAACAAAGGATTTAGACATCAATATCTTTTTAAGAACCCAGTGATCTGGGTCCAGTATTTCACAAAAATTTAGTCTCATATGCAGGCACACACACATACACAGGCCTTGTACATTTGCTGATCTCTGATTTCTTTTTCATCTTGACAGAGCTTATAATAAATCAGAAGGGGTAACAGGCAGAGTTACCACACAAGAGGACAAGAGAAATGAACTGGAAAAATGGATAATGGTGTTTATGCTCATAATTTACATTCTATTTGTGGCTTCATTCAGAACTCCAGCCTGGTAGCCAGTTGCAACCTATTCAAGTGAGTTAAATAAAATAATTTTTATTATTTTTGTTGAACAATCTCTCAGTTTGCCCATAAATAAAATTATTTTTGTTAAAAACTACTGAATTTTCACTGGGTAATGAATCACTTGTGGCACATTCTTGGCACACTAATGCAAAGAGATGCCTGAATAAGAAACTTTTACCTGAATTGGTAGGACAGCAGCATCAGTTCTGGCACTTCTCAAGTTTGCAATTATGGAACAGACTTTGTCCAGAAAAACAACTGTCAAACCTAAATTTAATAAAACTGAAAAGGGAAAGACAACAAAACTAAACATTCATACAGAAAAACTTCACCCTCATACAAAACAAAAGAAATGTCCAGATGATTTCAGCTAGCTTTCAAAATGCACTTTTGTAATTTGTTACCAAGAAAAGTGAAATACTCCTAAGCATACACACCACATTACCAAATAAATAGGTTTTCTGACAGCTTTTTCAGGCAAACAGATGAACTGACCTACAAAAAAATGCAGTAAATTATGTCGGATATTAAAACACTAACAAAATATAATTTGTCATGAAACGACATGGCAAGTTTGGATCTCAGCTTGTTCTAAAATGAAGTCTAGTGTTTTTTTCAATAAGAGTCATGGGCAGCAAAAATAAAAACTGCAGAACATATTGCAGACAGGGTTTGTCAGAAATACCTCTGTTGCAGAAGCATCACACAACTCAGAGCTCACTAGGTGACCAACCTTGAAAGACCTTTGTCATTTCCATTTTTTTTCCTGAGAAGTGAGACTGAAAACTCTTTTGCCCCACATATTTTCTGTTTATTTCCCCAGGAAGAGACAAAGAGTCAGGTGTCCTCTCCCTCTACAGTGCAGCTACAGCACAATTTTAGAAAATGTAATTTTCAATCCTCTTGGATGGGGGAAAGTGAAGTCAGTATTTTCAAACAAAGTTTCACTTTGTGGAAATATGCATTACTCCTAATCTACAGACATTCCCAGCTCTGGCACTCAGTAGATGGGGAATTTGTAACATCTCCTATATAATTGTGTAGCTATTCTACCCAAAAATTTCTCTCTTTCCCTCCAGAGACGGACTGAAAGGTGTTCAAAACTGTGTGACTTGAAGATATCCAAAACTTGGAAGAGAGCTGTAAACACAAATGGAGAAGTGGTTAGGTAGCAGAATTCCTTCTTCGTTTCCTGTGTACTCATTCTGGCTCAGCATGTTCTTGCAAGCCTTAGCCTATAGCTAACTCTCAGATCTCTTCTCATTGCTCTCACAGCACAAAAGGAAAAGCTCAGATACTCTGCATAAAAGCCAGATCCAGTTTCCACTCTCCTTCCCTTACAGGGCAATTCAAAACCTACCTATAGTCCAAAAGTTGCTACTCTAAATGATTAAATGCAGCAATCAGTCAATGGTCCTAAAGCAGCTTTGCTAAGTCCACTCTTCAGTGACCAAAATTTTGTCCTGAAGTTCAGCCCCCAGTACCAACTACACAATATACTTATCTAGGGAAAACATATTGCATACAGCACATTCCTGTCTCAAGCTCTTGTTAAAGGAATGCAAATATAGCTGCAATCTTGCCTTAGAGACCCATTAATTTGCATTTTTTCCTCATAGAATCATTTTGACTTATCAATATGACTCTAAGTTATCTGAAACATGAGTTGTTATGGTGAATTCTTCCTCAAAATTGCTTTCAGAGACTGGAAAAACCCTTGATTTACCCCGTTACTAAGTACCTACTATGTAATCCACAGCCATCAATTTAGAGCAAAATTATGGATCTGAGGTAAAAACTTATTTTTCCTCCATTCATCAGAGGAATGCACTTCAGCACACACTTCTCCCCAGGGTTACAAAGAGTATATTTTTAAACAGATGCTTTCCATATGTTAATATAAATTCAAGTATTTAGCCATGTAATTTCCATGTTCATGTCAAATTAGATTTTTTTTCTGTAAGATACAGAGGTGTAAGATAAATCTTAGAACTCTCTCTCTTAATTTGCATTTTTGTATACAAGACCTCATAAATTTACTTCAAAATTTGACCTTAAAAAGAAGAGTTCCTACTACAGTGCATTAGCAATTCTTGTGGGGTTTCCAGCCCATGTTTAAAATTTTAACATGGGTCAAACTTGGAAACCGTCTCTTAGTTTTTCATCGTACCAGAACTACAGTTACTAGATACTGGAGTTTGAATGGAATGTCCTTCAGAGTAAATTTAAAGGACTTCATTTCTAGTTATGAGCTATATTTAAGAGGAACACAATTTAAGTATTGGACACAGTCAAGACACAAACATCTCTTTTGTGCTTGTTTCATGGAAAATGAAGATTTAGGAGCCTATTAAAGTAAATAGTGCCTGTAGAAGCAAATACAGTCTGGTGTTTAAGATAGAGGACAAAATACAGACATAGAAAACAGTCTTATCTTTTATCTTCCCCTTTATTTCTACCTGCATGTAGCTGCAGCATTTAACCTATTCAAGCTCCATTTCTTTAGCTGATGACATTTGGATCGTGCTGGTAATTAGCCTGGGAAGGCAAAGACTAATGACCTCAATTACTGCTGAAGGCACAGCTGGAGAGTCTTAAAAGCTAAAGTTTATCAGAGTGTGGGGGGGGGTGGAGGGCATTACAAACACAACAGCTATTCTCAAGCTAGGATATCTAAATAGGGTTGCAGTGTTCTTGCTATGTACTGTAAATTGAAGTCCTTCATTGGGAAAAAGTGGGGTTTTTTGCATCTGTGTTATTTTATGACGAGGAGAATTTTTGAGAAGTATAAGCACCATATTAAAAATGTCCATATGTATTCAAAAGAATATTTTATTTTTGTGACTGTGTAACCCTGTTAATAGAGTATTGGCACTACTAATAGCAGATCACCTTCTTGTAGAAATTTTGCAAGGCCTCTGGACTGGAACAGCTGAGTTTTCCTTCACTTGCCTGTAGCTTTGTTTAACTCAGTTTATCAGTGACAGAAGTCACACCAGATGACTTGATGTCTACAGCTAAGCTGTTTTACTCATGTTTGTTATATGGTAAAAACCTATATATAGGTAGCAGTAGCAAGCAGTTATTTTTGGCAGAATGAGGTATTTGTGATTCTCACGCAATGCAGGAGTGCAGAAAATGCTGCCTTGGTATGAGAGCAGAGGCTCTGAGAAATGGGGATGCAGGAAGTGGCATAGGTGGATACTGACATGGCATGGCAAGAGATGGGTCCAGCTTTTGGTATGGGAGATCCCACAGCTGTGCACAGATAGATCTCTATAATTTTCAGTTAAAAAAACCAAAACATACGAACAAATAAAGAAGACCTGAAGCTGGGCAGAACTGATCTTTGAGGTAACAAAGAGAACAAAGAAATAGCATCTAATACATGCAAGGAGTACTTATATGGTAAATTTGAATATGATCTGAAGCTGAGGAGCACTGAAGAAAAAGAAAAATATAGAAGTGTTAGTAAACATGTAAGTGATGGATCCCAAGTGGATCGTGGGAGTGGAAACCAGTAACATGAACACCATATTCCTCCTGGGAAAGGACTCCAGATACAGGTGATGTGTCCTAACACCCCTTCAAATACCAAACCCCAGAGTAAAGCGACTGACCTCTGGATCCGATGGAGTTGGAGAAGGGTGAGATTAACCCCAGGAAAAAGGGTACAAGTGTATGTTGCAAATTTAGTACTATCATTAGTAATGTTGTGACATTTTTCCATGTCAGTATTCTGATTACACTAGACTTTGTTCTTCTGTACAGTTAGATACAGGCGCATAATTGCACTTGAATTAGACTACTATTATTCCCACTTTATCTACACTAAACTCTTGGCTTTACAGATAGATATAAATATACGTATGCCAGATTTTTTTTTAATATTTAGTTATATAAGACATATTCCTCTTCTCCATAAACAAGGTTCTTAGCATAACACTACACAGTGTATTAGAACACTATGACTGAATTCCTTACTGATTGTTTGCTTCACAACACAACTCGTGATAGTTCAAATTAGCCAAATCTTAGCAACATTACGTCTCTATTATTGTTGCACTGTTGGACATCTTGCCTGACCCTCCAAAAGGTATGTTTTGCCCTTCTGAACTACTACAAAGGAATCCAGGAACACACAGTGCCAGGGCCGTCCAGAAGGAGAGGGCTTGCAGCAGCTGCTCAAGGATGGCACTGTCTCTCTTGCAACGTCATACTTCGAAATATAGGAAGAGTTATAACAAAAGTGTTAGCAGAAATCACTCACAAAACCCTTTTCTGAAGAGCAAGAGAGGATTCCATTGTCTCTGACAACATGACTATTTTAAAAAAGAAAACAAGGAGTCTTATTAAATCATAATGAAAATCTAGGTATAATGTTATGTGAACTTTTATGGGACTGTGATCTAAAATATTTTTACTCCAAGTTATCTGTTCTTATTCTTCTAAGAACATAGGGACTTTACGCCCTCCCCAGAATTCAGTCCAGCTGTACGTTTTCCTTCTGTTTCTGGAGAACTTTGTAATGTCCTGTGCAGAAAAAACAGGTGACAGCCCTGACTGCTCTGGGAGCTCAGTGAGTACACACTCTCCTCAGGCCCCCTGCACACACAAAATGTATGCTGCACAGGACATGTTCTTTGTTTTACTCAGAGGAAAGATCATTCCAAACCCAGGACAATGGTGAGCTCTGTGTGTCCTAGACCTACCTACAAGATCAGTTGGGTAGCATGTAACTCCATTTTAAACCTTCATTGGGAAAGCTGCTTTTGGGAAATGGCCTCTTCAATGGTCCACAGGTTACATTAGAGTAGAAAAAGTGGTGGACTGCACCATCTTCCTAGATATATTTTTTGATTTTGTTGTCAGGAGTATAGTATTCCTTTGCAGTACTACAGTATTTCCATTGTCTATAATAAGACCATTCATGTGTGAGAATTGTGCATAGATTGTGCACAACAACAGGGTATTTGAAAGATAAGAGAGCTTGAAGATATTGACATTTTGATAATATTTCCTCTTTACTCTCAGTGGAATAGTAATAATCCATTTTAAGACCCAGAAAAAGAATACAAAGAGACCACTACTTTTAATTTTCCTTTTGGAGACTGAGTTTCTCTAAGTATTAATATACTTTTGCCTCACTGAACTTGAAATATTTTTGGGGACTAAATGGACCCTGCACATGTTTAGTTTTGTAGCTACATCCATGCTCAATTTTACAGACCATGACCAGAGGTGGCCAAAGCTATCAACAAATTAAAAACACACAATTCAGCCAAGTCTCACCTCTGAATTAACATCTCCCAGAATGAATGCATTGCAAATAAACAAAACAGCTGGGCTAAATACTGTACAGGTAATGAAAACACAAGGGGGAAGAAAAAAATGCCGCATTTTAGGTTTTTTTCTTCTGCATAGAATTGGATTGTATTGAATTCATACAGTCATCTAAGGACAGAAAGTTAGCAAATATTTACGCATGAATCTACACATGTTGAAGTTAAAAAGTTAGCTAATGTGTTCCTAGGAGTACGTGTTCTTCCTAATCTCTCCAGTTTCTCCTGCGACACAGCCCCTTGGCCGGCGCTGTGAAAGCTTCGCTGTCTCATGCAGCTGAACTGCTCGTTAGTACCGCGGCTGAGAGCATCGCATGCGGCAGCACACGCAGTGTGTTGGAACGGAAGATAAGAAAGAAAATGAAAGTAGTAATTTTCTTTTGCTCAGGCTTTTCTGCCACTTTGATGTGATTTGTTGGAAAGTACTTAGTAATTTGATAGTGCTCCTTTTTCCCCCAGTCAGGTTCCGGCAGTACTTTCATGGTGCCCTGGTGTGCCTGTCAGTCTCTGACATCTGTTTCACTTGCAGGCCATCAGCTGGGTTTGCATGTCAAAAACAAATTCTCAGTGGGTTCCACAATTTCTCTGCGCTGTTGCCGTGCAGCAAAGTAGTATCTATTGATCGCTGACTGTAACTGTGGTAGGTCAACAATTACTGCTGATGGGAGCTCTCCCGTGCCTCAGTGCAGCAGCACACATTTATGTTGCTCTAAATGAGCAGGTGGAGGGGAGGGGACTTAGTTATATGAGACAAGGAAAGGCTCTGCCCCTGAGAAGCACTTTTATAAACAAAGAAACTTTAAAGCACTTAAACACACATAAATAAAACTGTATTATCTAATACAGAGAAAAAAAAACACTGGGGAAAAAAAAAAGAAAAAGCCAGGAAAATTGAAGCCTAGACAAGATTAAATTAAAAGTCTACATTAAAAAGTCAGAAATTATAATGAATTATTCCTAAGCTCCCTCAATATTCCATCCTACATCTGATGTTTTAAATAAAAAAAAAAACCCACACAAGAATTAATGTATTTCAAGAAGTATTAAAACAATTCCTGCTTAGAAATTAAGCTATTTTAGACAGTATTTCTCCCTTACTTTTTAAAATATCACAAGCCTTTACAACTTCAATCAATTCAATTCCACATTATAGTCAAAAATTACCATGCTAATTGTAGGTAGGAGAATAGCAAGTGATTTCGTGTTTTTAAACAGAACTACACAGATTTAGACACTTGGGGTTTTTTAAGGGAAAATAGCATAGAATTTAAGCCAGAAATTTGGCAATGACATGGAATAGCACATGTTGCTTTGTATCAGAAGAGGTAATAAATAAATGTCAAGCTGGTCTCACTGCCCAGAGCCTTGGTATTACAGCGATTAGATTTCCCAAAGAAAGATCTTGTTTCAACCTTCGTTATTAAGACAGAGTGCAAATGGCCACTGGCACAAACCTTGAAGGAATGCTGTTTGTGAAACCTCACTGTCAGGTCAATCAGACAGTTTACATATTTCATTTCTATCATTCTAGCTCTTTCAGTCTGAAAAGAAATAAATGGTGTTTTAGGTATATACTCTACCAACCATGCCGAATGCATTGCTGCTAGAAATGGCATCAGGAAAGCTGTTCCCTAGATCCCTAGGCCAGCTCACACACTGTTCTGTGTCTTTCTCCCAGCAAGGTCTTTGTTTCTTCTCCCCAGTACCTCCCAGCGAGAACACACTTCTGCCCTGCTATGTGACCACCAGTGCCAGGAGCTGCTGCCTGGGGGAGGAGGTCTGCCTCTCTGGTCTCCCAAATAAACCTGAAATCATGAAAAAATGCAAGTCCTCTCCTCTCTCAGCAGAATTGGTAAGTTGCCTCTGAAGTAACCCAGAATACACCTTGTACTGGCACATTTGGTGAAGGGGCCCTGTCTTAATCTTGTAAGCCACTTATAAGCAGAGCAGAGTTACTCACTCTACCTGCATTCATGTCTTCATCAACTCTATTCCCCATATTGACATGAAAAGCAGACCAAAGAACAAACACACGCAGACTGACAGATGCTATTCTAAAAACAGAAAACTCCCTTCATCCAGAGAAAAAGTCTTTGCCACTCTTAACAAGGCACATTAGGGATGCATTTGTTTCGTGGCATCTCAACAAAGAGTAGGGATGAGTGAAAACAGGAGTTCTGCACTGATGTTTTTCCATCAACAAGCAAGAAAATAAGAACCAGAAACATATGTAAACAGAAAAAAAAAACATTATTTGTATTTAATCATAGCAGACTGTTTTAAAGTTGGAGGCTGCACTTGAAATATCAGAAGTGCCTAGAAAATACCAGGACAAAAAACTGATAGAATCAAGTCTAAAACTTATGAAGGCGCAAACAAGAGATGTTTGAATTACTAACAGCAGTAAGATGTAGGCAAAAGGGCTAAGGTATTTCTAATAGTGCCTCTTACCACTAATTACAATGATGACCTATGGAATTAAACCAAGGCAACACTTGTCACTTTAAAACAAAGAACATGATCTGAAACTTGTGATAGGGAAGAAAGTAACGGATAGAATTATAAATGAAGTAGATTGGAAAGGTTTCAGAATTCAGTCATACTCAAACAAATAGGTGGTGATACCCATAATATTTAAAATGCTCTCTTTTGGACAATTACAACTGCTTAAAACTTTGAAGGCATAGAAGGGGAATAAAATTTTTTCTCATCTAGATATCTATTTGTTTCATCTTCAGAAATTCTAAACAATCATTGAATACAAGAGTACATCTTTTCTATATCTCTAGAAAAGTTGGTTTTCCTTCCTCTGTTTAAAAGGATACAATAAAATGCAGTAACTTGGGATACAGATCTAGTGCTGATGCTCCAGTGGCATCAATCACAGCAAACACAATTATATGAGCATGAACCAAGTCAAATGCAGGCAAAACTATTCAGACTATAATTTCTCTTTTGCTCTAGTAATTTCTGGAGCTTCTGTCTTATGAGGGTAGGCTGAAACAATTGGACCTATTTAACCTCAAGAACAGATGACTAAGAGGGGACCTCATAAATATCTGTAAGTATCTGAAGGGAGGATGACAAAAGCATGAAACCAGGCTCCTCTCAGTGGTGCCAAGCAACAGGATAAGAGGAATGAGCAGAAACTGATGCACAGGAAATTCCACCTGAATACGAAGAAGAATTCCCTTTACTGTGCAAGTGACTGAGCACCAGAACAGACTGCCCAAAGAGGTTGTGGAGTCTCCCTCACTGAAGATATTCAAGAACCATCTGGTTGCAATTCTGTGCAATGTGCTCTATGATGGCCCTGCCTGAGCAAGGAGGTTGGACCAGGTGATCCACTGTGGTCCCTTCCAGCCTTACCCAGTCTGTGATTCTGTGATTTCTGAAATAAGTTTGCCACATGCAACCACAAACACTATTTTTGTGGCCTCCAATTATAATGGCCTCATGCCTTTCTGCTTCTATAGTAGTTCCAATTTACTATTCCAATTATCATGTCTCCAGTACCATGGTTTTCTTACAAAAATTCAATCATCTTCTTTATAAAACAGTAACTCTGGATGTTACAGGAATCTACCACAGCAGATTTGCTGCACATCTATCTGTGTTGTTTGATTCTGGTACAAGAAGATTATATCTCAACAATTTCAGCTCACTCAAAATCTTATGCTTTCTACCTCTTTCCAAAACTCTTACTAAATCTTTTTTTTTTTTTGTGCTTTGGGGAGTATGGTGAGGCGAATGGAATTAATTGGGGTTTTTTGTTGTTGCTCCGATTTCTTATTCAGTTTATTAAAATCTCTCTTGCCCAGTTAAGTAACAAGAAAATAACCAAATCAACCCAGAAACCTTTTTGGTTTTGTTGAACACCTTATTCTTTCATTCAGGTTGTTTATTCCTTTTGTTTCTTTCTGGCACCCAGCAGCACAGTGCATACTGGCTCACCCACCACTTCAGAGCTATGCAGTGAGAATCTGCAACAATGAAATAAAAGCTCCAAATTCTTCTTCCTTTGCCTTTCCTACAGAAAAACCTGTGCAATGTGATCAGCAACCCAGAATTTTAAAAGGTAGTTAATGCCCTTTTTTTCAGCCTATACTTGGAAGCTTCTTTTAACAGTATAAACCAATATAGTCACTTCATTAAGACCTTCAGAATATATGAATAACGGTTATGGTGTCATATTCTTACATAGTAATACCCTCATAGATTTATTTATTGTATTTAGTTATTGTTTATAGATTACTACTTCTATTTCTTTTGTCTAACTTTAGATTGATTAAGGAAATTGGCAGCTTTTATAAGTGTAAGCCTTTTGAGTGGTATAAAAAAAATACTAGATTTCTCACATTGACGGTAACAGCTAAATAGAATCAGGAAAAAAACAAGCTTAGCAACTGTTTAATTGCTCTATGAAAATGGGTTCTGTATGGATAGCGAGCTAAATTTCCCATTTAGCAACCTAGTGATCAAAAAGAAAAAGAATTTGAAAAAATCAAATTCTTCCCAGTCAGGTAATCTACATAAAATGTATTTGCAAAGAACTAACATATGGACTAATACTCCTAATCCTACTTAAGACCACAAACTTAATGAGACAATTTAAGTAAGTCAGGAGATAAGCTGTGCTTTTTTTGTGGTGTAGAATAACAAGAATTACCATTAGCAGTCTTTGTAAGAATAGAAGAGATACCCTAAGAAAGGAAAAGCAATTGAAATTGCACAAAGTGCATATCACAAAGTATATTAAAGTATGTCTAGAGAGAAGCAAAAATTGTATTTAAATTGGATAAATGCGGCATACCTTACTCTTTTGCAGTTTAAACTGCAATGCAGTTTCTAATCAGTGAGATAATTTAAAATTGAAAAAAATAATGGAGTCTGTTTCCATATCACTGAGTACATGCAGAGCAAATTTTGCTGAAATAATCCAATTATTCTTGCTATTTACTTTGATATCACGCTGCCTCCACATAATTACCAGAAAAGTTGGGCAGATGTAGTTCCATAGGATTTATGCTGGCACCAGCAGCTAGCATTCAAATACCATGTAGGAACCAGTAAGTGAAACACTTCATTCCTGGATGGTGTTCCTTGTTGGCATAAAGCTTTTGCTGAGAGTTACTCAGGCTCCACCAGTTCCTCTGATAACTCTGGTGATTTGAGATTTTATCCTCTTCAGATACCTGGGTGGCTTGTGCCAGAGGTGACCAGCTACACCTCAGCTACCTCAATTGCTAGACTGGCATTTAGGGCCAACAGTCAAAAAGGGGTTTTGCTGGCCCATCAGCAGGTCAGCCTGGGGTGTAGAGATGTCTACTTTGTTCAAGTTCAAGCTGCCATAGCTCAACTGATCAGGTATTATTTGTGAGGGACCTGGACCTTTGCTGACCAAACCTCTGCAGACAAGTGTTTGCTGCAGTGGCACACACAGCCCTTTTCTCTTCTGGACCTTACATTTTAGTAGAATGTGACATGTTAATCATGGCTGCTGTCAACAGAGTAAATAAAGATGTAAGGGTTCCTCAGGGATTGAAAATATTTTATTTTTAACATATTTTTTACTTATGGGGCTTTATTTTATGTAGAAGAGGTAAAAGTTATCCTATATATTTCCATTTGGGATCCAGTATGACTTCTGCTAGTCACTGACAGTTTCTGTTTGACACAACAGAACAAACCTGTGTCTCACTAGTGGTTGGGGTTTTTTTCCCCTTTTACTTTTTTCCTTTTGGGATAATAATAAAAGGGAATAATTTTTAAATACCTTTCAAGACTGTAACTCTTGCATAGACTTATTCAAGAAAACTGATTAACCAAACTAGCTGCTAAGTCAGAGTTTTTAACAAATTTTTAAAAGAAAAAATAAATTTGAAAGGTAAAGCAATTCTTTGCCCTACACTAAATTAGAATGTTTTGTTAAAATATGGAAGTGAAAAAGAACAATTTCTTGTATCATAGAAGCAAATTTTCTGTCATAGCTCTTGCCAAAAGTGTAAGGGAGGTATTTGTTGCTAGGGTTGTGTTATGTGCAAGATCTTGCTAAATAATTCAATAAAACAGTCCATGCTGATGCCTTGCAAACCTACTTTTTAATTCCCTGTACATATTAATCCATTCAGTCCAGTAATTCACCTTCTCCCTGATGCTATTAACAATGAAGGCAAATATTGCAGCACTGCTGCTTTCATGCAGACCCACAGCCTTTGACTTTTTTCTCTGCAGTCCAAACGACCGAAAAAATTTCTTCTCTTTTACTTTTTTTATATGTATCTAAATATTTCTGTCCAAAACTTAGTGAAATAAATTCTTTTAGTATTTCTTATTAAGACATAATTTTCCTATGAAGGGGCATTCAAGAAAATTGATCTTTCTCTTTATGTGCTCTCATTAGATATTTCCCATTGTTAGTCCAAGCACATAAACTAAAATAAATAAACTAAACTAACTAATTGCTAGTCGAAGCACATAAACTAAAATAAACACTCACAGGTACTGGAAATACAGACTTCAGTCCAAGGGATCTTCAAGTAAGGTTCTCCACAGTAAACTTCAGTGTCTATCTTATTTTTTTTCCGCACTCCTCTCCTACAAAACCGATAGCAGAGTTTCTTTTAAGAACATGAACCTTTGAAGACTGATAAAGTTAATTTCAGCTGCAGATGGAGAGATGTGGCCCTCCGTGCTGTGTGTATATGCAAAGCAGTCATTTGTTCTTTGGTATGCAGATTTTAGGAGTCTAACATCATATTTACTGTCCCAAAATTTGAATTGGACTCTAAGAAGATCATTAAGAAGGGCATTAGGAGTAAATAAAAAGGAAGAACAACAAAGACATGTTGCATTTGGCCCTGCTGAAAAGCAACAGAAGCACAGTCAGTAAGGAGAGATTCCCTGCTTCCAATGAAATAAGGCCATGTATTTTAAATAAAAAAGCTCTGAAATACAAGGCAACTTTGCAGAGACCAAGGCCCAAATATGGTAGGCCTTGAGGCTTAAGCCTTTTCAGAAATCAAAGGAAAGAGAACCAGCAGTGTCCTCTGCATCTTCTTCCTTTGCTTTTTGTCTGTTCCAGTTCCACTTTTCACCATATGAACTCCATTCAGAACCAAAAATTTCCTTCCAGACTTATTTACTCATACGGGTTAAGTAAGGCCAGGCAAATACAGAACTTTGTGGGTTTGAACAAATACAAAACAGTAAGTATGACAGTCATTAGAAATTCCAGCCTATCAGGAGACACCGACTTAAAAATTATCCCATTTTCTACAAAAAAGAATTAATTTGAAGGCAAATACCACAAACCCTACACAAACTTGACTGCGATCTATAAGCATGCTAGTTATTACCTCAGGCTGTAAGCTGCACTGTTACTCAAAGCTAGAATGAATTATCAGGCATTAACACCATTACAGCAGTGCTCATTAATGAGATCTGTAGTTACACTAAATCTGTTTTGATCCTCTCCCATTAAGTGGAAGATGAGAACATAAAGAAAATTTGTATGTGATTTTTTTCATTATTATTCAGTTGAACAAAAAATACTGGAAATATTTTACAAGGTAGTGAACCAATTAGAAATTTGAAAGCACACCCTTCTAATATTTATAGTGTTTTTTCTTTTTTTTAACTAATTGATGGTGAACTTATTAGCACTTCTCCTTGTAAACTGTTACAAAAACTCTACCGATACCCGTTTCATACGCTCAGAAATCTTACCTTTAAATGCAAAAAATATTGTATTATATTAAAAAAATTTTAAGAATAGTACCCATTCACAACTACTATCCAGCTCCACCAATTTGTGCACATAGAGTCATTCACCATCGGCTGTAGTGGGTGATGACTGCCCAGTCATCAGTAAAGGCTACCAGGTAGCTTAGAAACACAAAATGGGAAGACCTTGTAGGATCAGACTGACAGTGCAATCAGTACAGGATTTTTCTACAACTGGACCAATATTAAAAAAAAGGAAATATAAAATCTAATAAAAGACAGATGTGATAACCCATCTACAAATTTTCAGAAACTTGATAGCAGCCCAACACAAAGTTTTTCCACCCTTCTTATACCAGAGATCAGCCAGTCTGAAATCGTTTCAAGAACATTTCTTTCATTTATATACTCCATGAACCTGTCTTCACTTCTGCCTAAGAACAATATAAGTACAAAGAAAAGTCCTGACAAAGGAACTTAGTAAATACTGAACTCATAACAACCTAAGATTGGTACCCAGAAACTGAGACGTTTATAATTTTATAGATCATTACCAGCTATCACTGTAACTGACAGTTTTTGAATGATGCTCTGAAATAACATTCTTTAAATAATTTCCAGTGAACTGTATAAGAAATAAAATAAACTACACTTGTCCCTATTCTATTCAATAAAATCTGTTCTCAGTTTAATTTTGTGGAACACAAATATACATAAAAGAAATAGAGTGTAAAAACAAAGTATATTGTCCTACAAGCACAGTTAAATTGAAAAGTTTTCTAAAATATTTTTCTTTTTCCCACTGAAAACTCTCTTGCACAGTTGTGAGATTCCTCTGCTATCCATCTCTTTTCATGAAACTTTTCTGGCTATATATTGCAAAAGGAAATGTGTCATTAAATGCTTTTCAAAGTGACATTGCTGAGTGTGTTGGAAGTATTTTCTGTGCTCTTCATGAACAACAGGCTGCACATCCCAGGCGTCAGCTGTGTGAGGTTCATCAGTGCTACAACTGCAGCAAACCAGATGACTATTCTACAGGGCTCTTCAAAGCCAGTAATAAGCAGGCAGCTTTCACTGACGAAGGAAAAGATGATTCCTTCAGCTTTTTTTTTTGTTTGTTTTAGGAAAACAAGTTGTCAGTCCAGGAAAAGAAGAGTGAAAAATAAATTTCTAAGAAACATGGAGATGTTTACAAGAAACTTTTCTAAACCAGGCAAAATGGAGAGTGAGAAATTGTTTGCTGGAAATTGCTCTAAAACAAATCTCAATTTTTCCTTGACACTTTGGTCAATGATTTGTGGAGGTTTTTAGGGAAATCTAACATGGGCTCAGAAGCACACAATACCTGTAAAGGGTATACACAGATGCTTTGCTTGAAGGAAGTATACTACAAGTTTTCTCACACGTATTCATGTTATGTTTGACTTGTATGCAGTGGGTTTATTATTACTGGTAGCTCAACTTCCTCTAATGGTTTGCTGTATGATCAGATTTTCATGAATGGAAATTGAACTTGTAGATTAAAGTCTTTCATGCACCCCAGTATTTTGCAGGTGTAGATGGGGAAAGATGAGAGAAGGAGTCTCTTAGGTCTTTTTTACGCAGAGACATTCTATTAGTTCTCCTTACACTAAAGATTGGGGTATTCCTTACAAAACAACAACAACCAAACGAAACCAAAAACCCCTAAAACTAGAAAATTAAATTTTTTAAAAGGTACAGGGGACTGTTTTACAAAATTCTCTATTAGTTCTCTAAAAAAAAAAAAAATTGTCAAGTTTAAACCTGAAGTCACAAATATTTTCAGAAAATCTTAGAATTCACATAGGGTGTTAGAGGGAGAGAAGACTTCCCCTCTGCCAAATCTGCTAAGAACTACAGAATGAGATGTGAACAGGTATACACAGAACTTTTAAGCATAAACACAACTGGTTTCTGCATGCATTTGCCAAAGCATCCCACTGCTCCTGAGATATGTCTGACAAGCTCTCCCACGATCCAGGACACTGACAGTACCAAAGCAAATTTGTGCAGCACATGATACCATAAAACAACACACACATTTAAAGTACAAGAGCATGCTCCATTGAAAAAATTACTGGAATACAAACATCACTTAATCTTTCTGATAGACCTCAAGTCTGAGCCTCTGGCACCCCTACTATAAAGTTCTTGTCTTCTTTGCTTCTTGCTTTCAGTTTTAGAGAGGTAAGACACCAGGAATGTTAATAACAAACTACAAACTGCAAAGCAAAAACCTTCAGGCTGGAGAGACACCGCCTACCTTTCCTTTGTTTTCTAAACTCAGTTCAGATAAGCTTGTGACAAGAGATTGCTCAGCTATTGGGAGACTTGTAATTAGATCTTATATAATACACTAAAAAACCCCAAAACATTCTTGAATGGCTATTGGAGAATGGACAAGACATCAGGTGAAGAGGGATGGGTGAAGAACGCAGACTCTATGCAAGAAACCAGACATCAAATTGGGTCCAAGCCCAACAACATTTCTGAGTGCTACCCATTCCCACTAAGGAAAAATTGACTTTCTTTTTGATTCAATAAAACACATAGATTAATAGCTGGAATGAAAACTGTCAAATCTCAAACAAAATTCTATGTTGTCCTTGGAAAAACAAAATAGAAAATGATCTTTTTGATCATCCTTATTCTTTCTACAATTTGTTTCATTGTTTCACAGGAATAGGCAAAATCTTCATTTCTACACCAAGCAAAGCATGACTTAAAAAGATCAAATATGGATTTGACACAATCCAACTGACAGAAATGCATCCTGTAATACACAAAAGGAGTCCTAAGCCAGAAAAAATTCCCAACTTTTAAGTGGGCATTTAAAATTTATTTTTGAGAAACCGCTGCCTATGTTAAAATGACAACCAAGTATTGCACTTATGTATTTGACTTTTTCTTTAGTTGTTGTTTATCTTCTATATATGTCCCCATACAATTCATCAGAGAATTGCATGACATATTGCAATGATGTAGAGCACTCAGCTGAAAGAGCTGAGACAATGTTAGACTCTGTTAGCAAACAGTTAGTTTGCACCTAAAAAAACTATGTTTATTATCAGATTTTTTTAAATCTTCCGGGGTTCTGATCCCTTGCAAAGAGCCTAAGATTTAGGCATCTTTGAGGTTAATAAGGGAGTTCATGCTCTTTGAGGGACTTTACTGCTATGCAATGTGCATGTACAACCAGGTTAATACTGAAGATAGAGGATAAAATTTCAAGCAGATGTAGTTTTGCATTTAGTTGATTTCACTTATGCTTGAACAGCCCTAGTTTTGTACACTCTGACAGAATAAGGTTACAGCTTAAATTAATAAAGAAAGTAAACAGGGCCAATTAAATGCATATGAACCCTTCCCTAGTGTGCTTGTGGGTGTGTTTTGCAAGGTTGGGTGATTTTTTTCTTATGGCAAGCAGATCTGTTCTGGAGCAGAGCTTTTATCACTTGTATGTGTTTTTTTTCAGGTCTCATGCCTGAGAAATGGTACACTGTGGGAGTTCAAGGCATTTCTTATAATACATTGCAAACTTTTGATGCCATTATATTAATTTTAATACTTTAAAATAGATCTCTTTGCTCCCAGAGGTTTCTGTTTTCCAAGTACATTCCACCTTTTATGGGGCACACAGTCTTAATTATCTTTTAAGATCCCGTATTAATGCTGTGCAAAACACAGATTAAGTGTACAGCACCAATTATAAAGAAAACTATGAACATAAAACCACACTCCTTCTTGTGGAAGGTATGTAACAGTAATGATTATTACAGTAGGTGGTAGATTCCTCACGTGCAGCTGCCTGGAGGGGGCTGAAGCCCTCCCAAATCACAAAACTTTTGACCAAAAAAAACCTCAAAGGCATCCATTGAAGAAAAGTGATGTTTCAGTGATTTTCACTACAACTTTTTGTCCATTCTCTTCCATAGTGCATATATGTAATAATTTCACAGTGCTACCCCACCCCCTCTATTACACACTTCCGCACTTCTTTCAGCTGCAGGTAACATCTCACCAGGTCCCTGGCTGTGACTGGGCAAGTCATTCTGCTCAGGACACAGGTAGAATTTCCACAGGACCTCACTGCCTTTCACAGAAGAGACTCCTTCGATGAGGAGTAATAGGCAATGTCTGACTTCAAACTGTAAACTGGTGCACAGTCTGTGCAATGAGCTTGATGTGTGAGCCCTTCATGAATGATTAGTGACTCAAACAGTACCAACAATAGCACTGTGTTTGATAATCT
This sequence comes from Pachyramphus minor, assembly GCA_013397135.1. Lineage (NCBI taxonomy): Eukaryota > Metazoa > Chordata > Aves > Passeriformes > Tyrannidae > Pachyramphus > Pachyramphus minor. The sequence goes on from VYXB01006358.1 coordinate 32,701, forward strand.
TATTGTAATTCATCAGTTAATGCCAATATAATCCTCAGAGGACTTAACTTCTTAACTTAGGCCTCCAGCACTCAGCTGTAGGTAGGTGCTGTGACTGTAAATTGCTCTTTTCTTTTTTTTTTTTCCCCAGAAGAAATAAGTGGGCGTGATAGGGTGAAATTTTCATTGATCTGAGCTTCAGGAAAAAAAATTTGAATGAACACCACACAGCATTGTAATTATAAAACTTACTGCTTAACAGCTTCAGGTAATATACTGTATTTGAGAAGATTAATGCCATTGTGATCAAATCCAACCCAAAATCTTTTCATGCCTCTGTAATTTGCTGCTTTCAATTGTTCACCTTTTTAATAAACTACTACTTGCTAGCCAGGCTCCAAGAAAGCATCAGGCAGATCTCTATCAAGGCTATAAAGACAAACACAATGATTACAAAGTTCTCAGAGATGCTGTAACTCTTTCCTGAAGGCAAAATAGCATAACTCCTGACTTGGATCATCCAATCCACACGCGCGGAATTGGATGGGCAAACAGAGCATATTTGTCCACAATAATCAGTTACAATCAAACCAATTTTGATTTTGAACAGTTCACCAGGAGGTGACAGGTTCAGAAGTCTAATTACTCACATATTCTTGCGTATTATGAAATAATAGTAATTAATTAATTCCATGTTGCTGTAATCATTATCCACTGTTCCTTGTTCATATTACACTCTGGCAAAACAAGCATTTCCAAGCATCCCTTTGTGATGTGCAAACATAAGGAGAGCAAAAATTACATGTGGGAACCTTAACTAAATGACAGTAGAAGTAATCAAGCTGAAAACCATCTGCCATTACTGACTGTGTGGTGGTTTGCTTTAAAAACTACAGTGTGGGAGGCTTATCTTGTGAACAGAGAAAAAGTTATCCTGGTAAGGAGAGCCAGCAAATCCCAAACCTTCAAATGCACATCAGCCTCCTGCACCAGCAACTGGATGGTGTGGCCTAAAGCTTTCCATCCAATATGCTTCAGCTTCCTCGTGCATGAAGACATTTCCTACTATGTATATTACTGCAGCATCCAGCAGCTTTTTTATTCAGAGAGCGCTCCTGAACATTGGGCAATGCAGCCTCATGGTGCAGGGAATGAACACTTTTCATTTAAGTAAAGAATTTTCTTCCCTCCTGCTGCTGCTTTTCTTTCTGCTCAGAGGTCCTACCAGCACTAGGCTCTTTGGACCTGCTGCACTTTCACCTTTGATATTTCCAGAAATTCGAGTTTTTCAGTGTTCTGCTCATGCACTGGAAAATTTCCCCCTTCTCATTGCCCCCAACCCCATCTTTTCTTGTCACTCAAACTCTTCCAACCCAGGCAAACACTTGTGGTCTGACCCTTCCCCAGAGCTCTTCTGAAACCCAGAAGAGCAAGGACCTTGACCTGTGGCCCGTGGTAATGTCTGAGGAAGGTGTACGCATGGCAGCAGGCACTGAGACTTTTCAAAGGAAAAGAGAAGGCAGAGGAAGAGCTTCTCTTCACCTGAAAAGTAATGAAATCCAGCCTTGACAACTCAGCTGTGCACATGCCTGCAGGGAAAGGGGGAAATGTTACTGTCCTGTAAGAGGAGAGCTGCCAAACAGAGTCTGCTTTCAAAATTCCTCAGAGATAGTATCAATCTCAGGTTGTGACCAGGAAGAAGCTATCTAGATTCAGAGCACAAAAACTACATCACATTCTCTGCAGTCTGGGCAGGTAACCCCCCCTCTCTTTTGCTCTTGCTTATTCTTTCACTGCTGCCTTTCCCTGTTCCTTCCCAGTAAGAAGAAATCAGGAGGAAAGCAGCTCACTGACTTGCATCAGTGCACAAGTGTCCTGCACCAGGATCTATGTCCAGCTGCACAATATCTCATTTAAATAATAAAATGCTTCTTATAGTGAACAAGTGCTCTTTCTAAAAGCATTTGCTGAAGGGATTCAGTGACACAAAGTATTTTTTCCCTATGGGGAAACTGAGACATGGGCTAATGACCTATATGGTCACCAACAGACCAGAGAAGGAATCTTCAGATCCCCACAGATTTCATGTATCCCTCTTGCTAAGATAGGCTGTTTTCTCAATCTGCTGTCAGAATTCAAAATTTACTAAACAGCTTGGATCTAACAGTTTTAGCATTAGCAGTGCATAGTATTCCCTAACCTGTAGACATACTGCCTGCAAATGAAAATGCTCCTTTTGCCAGACAATATTTAAAAGTTTGAAGAAAACTTTGGAGACAAGCTCTTTGCTTCCGCTTTGATCTTCCTGGAAATAGACTGTCACCTTCAGAGAAAATTCATATTGTTCCCTTGGATCACAGTGTAGAGCATCTATATTCTCATTGTGCCCCATACCAAAGAGCTACCCCACAGCAGCCCTTTCCCTGCCTCCAGTCACCCCCTTAACTGCAAATTTAAGGTTAAGCATGGCATATGCATTAATATCCTCTCTCCCTCTGTGTCTGTGAGAGGCCAAAGTCCAGGCTGGGCCTAAGGGATGGGGGAACTGCAAGGGCTACAGAGAGTATTCAGCTAAAAATAAGTGCTGAAGAAAAGTTGGGACTGGAGTGCAACTCTGAAATCTTACAGTTCTAGGAACAGGGTATTTCACTGCGTTCCATCATTTATCTTCATTGAGACTGAAAGGGCTGAGCATTCACCTGATAGAGGCTTGTACTGTTCCTTTTTCATAAAAAAACGTGCAAATGTCAGCACTTTCTTTCCTCAGTAGTTGAATTACTGCAGGAAAAGTTTTCTAATATTTTCTCTGCTCCCTGAAGGAAATATGCTGTACTGGTGTGAGATAGGGTGGTCATGGTGAGGTCTGGTTGTGAAAGGGCTGGCCAGACTCTGCAGGAAGCAGGAACTGGTGCCCAAATCAGCACTTAGTGACTGTCAGTGAGTTTATCCCGATCTTTTTTTGGGGGCCTCCACAGCCTTCCTCCTCTCCCACCCTCCTCTTCCCCAGTCTCTATACATCTGCTACCTTTTACCTGTTTGCAGTCAGGAGGCAACAGAAGAGTCCCTATTGACTTGAATGTAATCAGGATTTAATCTTTTGCAGTCACTCCTGAGTAGATTGCTGCTTTTTGTCAAAATACGTTAGTTGCATTTGCAAATGCTAGCACATTGATTTTACAGGTGAAATTCAAGCCAGAAATTTCTAAGAGGAAAAGTTTCTAAAATACTTATTTTTAGGATGTCAGAGAAAAGTAGAGTGAGAACCTTACTGCTCAGCTATTTTCATTAAAGATTTTATCATCTGTTCTTAGCCATATCCCCAAGCTCTAATTAGGAAAATGCTTTGACACAGAGCTTTAAAAATTGTCAAAGTAGCATAGTTGGTATTTTTGTCATTCTCATTTGTGACCAAACACTTTCAATAGCCTTTTCAATCCCTCTTTTTTAATACTGATCGTGAAATCTCAAGCAGCTTAGCAGCAAAGTAAGGCTGCATCATTGAAGGCAATTGAATTGCACAAACTCTCATATCTGAAGAAAAAAAAAATATTAGAACCTAACTTAAAGCATATGCAAGCAAATACACATTTTGCTCTGTGGTGCTAAGACTATAGCGGGGCTTCTTTTTCCCAGAAGGGTTACATAGAGGAAGTGGGACCTGGTGTCCTGCTACCTGTCCACCACACATCTGAGGTAAGTTGTGGGGAACAGCACTGGGCTCACAACAGTCAGCATGATGACATGGGAACTAATAAAACCAGACCCACATATTGAAACCTAAGAGAAAAGATGGTTGTTGTTCACTTCCATAAATTCTCCCAACGTGGAATCAGATTTTTCACCTGCCACACAGGAACTTTCATTGCAAACCTTTGTCTTCCTGGTTTTGTGAGAGCACTTGCACCAGTATCTTCTGCTGCTTGCGATAGCTTCATTCACCTTCTCCAAGGTATAAGGCAAAACAGATGCAGTTATTCCTCACAAGAATGCCATTCAGTGGAAGGATTAAAAAAAGGTTTATTTCAGGTGGAAGAACCACTTCTTAACGATGCTATGCCTATCAGGTCACAGGGAAAAAAGGCAATGCCTCTCCTTCTGCAAGGCTTTTTGTATCTTCCCTCTCTCCTCCCCTACCCTTTCTGGCCCGAGGAGGCCTTGTACATGTCTGCAAATATGTTATCTCTGTGCATACCAGGGAGAGAGAGAGCTTGCTCTCAGCTTCTCCCTGCAACTTTCTCTGAAATGCAGAAGAAGAAAACAACATCTAACCTGTCTGAGAAGGCATTTTGCAGTCTTCGAGAGATAAACATGTTCTAGCTTTCTGTTACAAACTCTTGTGCCATTGCACCTATCCCTACAAAGGTAACTCCAACTAACTCAGCAGGAGTGTACCAGTTAAGAACCTAGGGACACACAAACTTTTAGCTGAGATGCCTCCAGAGGCAGCCGGACACTTGAACTCCATTGTGGACCTTATGATTTGCGAGACCTTTGTTGTATTTTTTTTTTAATTTTTATTTGCCTGAAAAAGATCTCATAATTTCATCATCTGCTGGAATACAGTGTTTTATCTGTGATTCATTCCTAGAGATGATGTTCTCCTCCCGGCATTTTATACAGGCAGTAGTTTACAACTAGTGACTGCTGAGGCCCATTTTTAGATACACAGTGAAAGATCAGTAATGGGTAAAATCAGCAAGGTTACTGTGACAGAACTAGATCTGTCTCAGCAGAGTTGCTACCACCACTGCAGAGAAAAGGACATTGTTGTAATGATTTTAATAGTAGTAAAAGGAAGGCGTGTTTACAGAGAAATAGCCATGTCAGAATTTATTATTAAATCTCGTTACTATCATACCATTATCACACACCTCCGCATACACACACACAAAAAAAAGAGANGAGACATATTTCTGTGCTCAAAGGGAAAATAAACACTCTGCTTAATTTTTAAGCCAAATTTCCTGAGCTGAGAAAAGGTCATGGAGTTGCAAGTCATTTTTAAAAAAATATTTAGAAAGGATTAAACAAACCCTAAAATCCTGGTTTCTGGACATGGACAAGTCACTTGGTGCAGGTACTTAAAATGATGATCCTATAACAGCTTTCTACAACATATTCCCTACTTCGGGGAATGCCTCAGAGTAGAAAAAACGAGCTTTGGAATGAAGCACAAGTGGTTTTCATAAGGAGAGAGCTCATTACCCATTTCCCACAGCTCAGCATGTTGCTTAGTGTCACTTGGTGCTATTCGGGCTAACAAGCCTGCCAACCTTTGCATCCATACAAATCCTCACTCCAGCCTTTGAACATGCAGTATTTCTGTCCTCTCTCTATTACAATAGTTCAAAAATGTGTGTGTGTGGTTTGTCTTTTTTTTCCCCAAGAAAAGCTGAAACTGCATCCAAGCAAGATTGTTGCCAGTGCTTATCTCAGCACTGGCATCATTAGCAAAGCTGAGATCAAGCTCTGGAAGCAGTATGATAGATCTGTCTTATACCTTAAATACGACTTTTTTATCCACCGTGTCATATTTTGCCCAATTTTCAGAAAGTAAATCAGCAACATCCAGAGAATATATACTCTCAGGACTTACAAACTGCCTGTTTGCTGGACAGTTAGATTGGTTGTTGCTGCAAATGCTGTAGGTACGACTGTGATCCGTTTGTGGTACAGCCAGAGTATCTGGACTGGATTCTTATTGAGGCCCTGAGCAGCAGAGAAGCAAGCACTGCTCCGAAGCGGTTTCCCTCAGGCTACCCCTCTTTCTCTGGGAAATGTGATCCTGCCAGGGCCAGGCTTTAATGCCACATGCTTCAGAACATTTAATGTGTATTTGTGTCACAACTTCCAGCCCACACCTCTGCTCCAAGCAGGAGGTTCACAGCAGCACTGTACGGCAGAAACAGCAGCAGCTGCATTACATAGGTCTGTAGGTGATGCACAGGTACAGAGTGTGTCACACATGGCAGTTCACTGCACAGCCGTGTTTTCCTCATGTACCCAAATATCCAGTTCTCAACATACGGTCTCAAGCAAGCCTTAGTAGGAAGTCCAAACCAATTCTGGCAGCTGAAGGCAGCTAAGGCCCAATTACACAGCTAGCCAAACCGTTACAGACCCTTTTACAGCATGGCACCTTGAATATTTATGAATGAAGGGCTTTATCCACATCATCAGTTCTGGAATAGTCTCGGATTACATTAAAGCACACCCTAGAAAAAAACCTATTATACTATACACCTAAAACAGAAAATTCAGATCATCTGGAGTAATCAAAAAGACTCTTCTGACATTTTCCAAATATATATGTGTATCTAAGCAAGTTACTCAAAGAAATATTTCACTATGAAAACATCAATGTAGATATTTTCTTTCTTTCCTAACAGTTGCCTGTACCCTGCTTGTAAGTCTCCCAAATGGCAATGCTGCCCTCTTTCGGTGGTCCTTGATTACACACACCAGTTTAGATAAAATTCTATAGCAAGGTAAAAAAAGCATCTTTTAAGATGTACTACTTTCTATTTTGTAGAAAATAGACATGTCAAGTTTTGAGAAACACAAGCTAAAACACACAAAGTGCCACAAATAACAGACTTAATTTTGTAGGCTGTTGATCTAGAGGGTGCTACTGTTAACAGATTATTGAAAGCCAACGTTAGAGAATTTGTTAGATATGGAGCAAACAGTACAAAACCAGTGCATTATAGGGCTGCCTTTACTGACTAGAGCACAAAATTGCACTGTGCCAGTTAGCAAAGAGAAATACTGAAGGCCAAGACAATATGGTTAGAAAGATTAAAAACAAGTATTTAAAGTGATTAAAACACAGAGCAAAATCTCCCCTCAAGCTAACATTTACAAAGACTATGAATTGTGCAGATCTGGAAAATGGCAGAAATGAAAGATTTTGAAAGAGGAATCAAAACATGTAATTTTTTTATTATATAAACCAATCTGTCACTACTATTTACCTGTAAAAATTATTCATCTCTCCTTCTTTATCCTTGGCTCCTATCCCAACCCTGGAAAAAAATGTTTTGATCACTGAGTCAAAAACAGGGATATGAAAGCTTGTTTTCATCCTTGTGTAGCCCTGTCACATACAGCACTGACATTGCTCATAGCAGGAAAAACACTTCACTGTCTCAGTAGCTGACCTGTGGCCTATAGGTAAACCTTTCACTCATGTTTACCTTTGTGTGGTACAAGCCTAGTTTTATACAGATAACACTAATATGTTATTACTTTGGCAGAACAGGGCATTTATCATTTTCACAAAATGCTGTAGTGCAGAAAACACTTCCCCAGTTTCAGAGCAGAGGCCCTGAGAAGTGGGGGCACAGGAGGCAGCACAGGTATGAAGATGTGGGCCATGCTTAGTACTGGAGATCCTACAGCTGTGCACAGATCTAGAATAGCCAGAAATGCCAAAAATGCAGACCAGAAGATTGATGGAACCGGTCTTAGGGATGACAAAATATAATCTCTAACAGATGCAGATTATCAATAAAGATAACTTGAACACAAGCTGGAGCTGCAGAACAATGAAGGAAGATGCAAAGAGCACATTATCCAACATCAATATGATTCCCAAAGTGATCCCAGGAGGGTGAGAAGGAACCAGCAACATCAACAAAATATTCCACCCACAGACTGCAGAGGCACAAAACTGTGTTACCCTCTCTAGCAATTGCAAGCTATGGTTTTAACACTCAGGGGAAACAAAGGGAGGTAGAGCAGAACTGCAAGAGAAGGCTTAGAAATGAAGTGTATCTGCTACAATTTTAATTGTATTACTGTAATAAAGAACTGTAATTTAACTCTGTATGTCTATTTGGCTGCAAGGAGATCATCCATGATAGCACAGCAGGAAAACCCAATAAATTATTTTTCAGTGAGGACTAAAAGGCTACCAAAATGGCAAGGAAATGCTCAGAAGAAAACAAAGCCAGCATTTAGCATGTACTGAAACATACAGTTTTGCTCTCTATTCTCTCTTCACCCTGTAATCGTTATGGCTGGTCTCCAATGCATGGAGAAAAAGTGAGAGAAAACAATGCAGTGCTTTCTGCAATGCTTCTGCTTCTCTCCATCAAGCAAGTATTTTGCAAAACATTCTGGCAAAGTATTACACAGATTCCTAGCTCACAGAAGAGCATAGAGCTTTAACAGGGACATCTAAATTCCCTTAGGTCCCCTGAAAAATCTCTTTAAAGCACCACAGAATACAAAGGATGACAATCAGAAGACTCAAGAAAGAAAATGCTACCATCATGTTGAAAAGCACATGATGTTGATAAATCAGCATTAGATTCTTGCTTCCATACTGACCATAAACATCGTGCAAGTCTATGGCTAAACAAGCCAGCTTTACTTGAACAGAGTAATTCAACAAGCTGAACACTGTGAAGCTACAGAAGCAAAAGAGGCAGGCATTTGTCAAGCCATGCATCCAGATTTTACTGAATTTTACTAAAAGATCTCAAGAAACACATCTTTAAAGCCTCACTGTTCCAGTTACACTCCAATGACCTTCTCAGAACAAGTTTATGGAAAACATCTCATACATGATTCAAGTGTTGTCAAAATAAGAAGCAGCTCATTAAAGTAAAATTCAGTATACACCTCTAAGAACACAGCACACAGGTCCTTTATCTTTTATAATTGATTAGTAAATCACACAGCGCCTTCACTTTTACTCAATTACATGAATGATGGAAAGAGAAACTCTTGAGGAGATACAGATTAATATTTAATGAGTTAAAACAGCTTTAATCAGAATACACCACATTTGATAACATTCCCTATTTGTTTTCAAGCTGACAGGTAATGATGCACTTAAAAAAGTAGTTTAGTGGAAAAAAATTACATGGTAAAAAAAAAAAAGACTAAGTTGCCAGCACCTGAACAAGCAAGACAGTGCTCAGCTGAACAGAGCTGTTCCCGTTCATTTTGACTGAAACTGCTTTCCAGCTTTTTGGGAGGCAGCTGATGAGTTTTTCCTGAATGACATGGGACCAAAAATTCAGGTTGTCTGAAAAGACTGCACTAATCTTGGGTGCTCCTCCAGACCGAAGAAGATAAAATCCTCTGGAAGTTCCAATTCATCCCATTCTTCCTTATAGTGACCACAATTACACCACTGCTCGTCAGCCCAGCCTACCTTGTACCTTTTCTCTAACTGGTAATAAAATAAGGCTGCACCAAGAGGGAGTTTCAGTACGAAGTGTGACTCACTAGTTGCTCACCACCCTTGTGGCTCCAAGTTTTCCTTATTTATTTTGACCCAGATAGCTTCTCAGCTGAGGATGAAAAAAAAAAATCTCAATGTTTGGTAAAAAAAACAAGCCATGAAACTGTTCTTTAGTATATAGCTCAATTTTTGCTTCTGGGCTCTCCAGTGTCATGAGTAAGATCTCATCTTTCAACCTTTGCAAAAATTCAAAATTTAGTAAGGTGTATTTATGAAATTCAAGAACAGCCTTTATTAAGAGGTAATTGACCTGAATTTCCAAATAACTCAAAATACTTCCACAAAAAACACAGAAATTCAAGCAAGCAGAAACCACAAAAAAACATTTTATTGCAACAATGTCCCCCTCATCAAGTGAGATGGTAAAAATTAAGTTTTAATTAATTTTGTGTTTCTACCTTTTTATTTATGTAAATATAAATTCAGAGTGTAAAATAAATCCACATAAAAAACACAGAAGAAACATTCTCTTTCAGTGACTCCAAAAAAAAAACCCCTTACATACTGAAGAATCATGACAAGTCATCCACTGTCCATTTTTCCAAGTATACAGGCGTGAAAGAATGCAGAAATTTATTCTCAAAAAGCATCCTGTATAAGTCCTTAAAGTACTTAAGTAATATTTAGTAATCTCATACTCTTGAGTTTATGGATGTAGATTCCAAGAAAAGGAGAGACAAACATCTCAAACTGTAGATTATTTAACCTCCATCTAAAATAACCCATTTAAAACAAGATTATGTTCAATTCTTATAGCTGAAGCATCACAATTACTTTATTAGTATCATTATTTTGGAAAACTATTTCTTATAAGGTTTTCCTACTTTTAAAATAAAGTCAGAATATTTATTTCAAATACTTTTGTTTACTTATACAGTAAATATATTGCGGAAAGTAACTCCACATGCTGGTACAACAGGCCTCCATGAAATTCCATTTAAACATTACTATGATGTACCTTAAAAAACAGGGACTACAGCATGAAATGCACCATAAAGAGTCAGTGTCATGGGATTGTGTCTTATCTTCCTTCTCACATGTAAGAAAATGTTAATGTATTTGGAAGTCAATATTGGACTGCTAGACCATACGAATACTGGTTGGTTATAAATACTTGGACTGAGAATATTTACTGCTTTAGAAGGATGTGATTATTCTTTTTTTTTTTTTTTAACACAAAAAGTGTCGCCAGTGTTATAAAATGTATCATATGGGATATTTCAATAGGAATGTTTTTCATTGGGCTCAACAGGCATACGTTTCCAACGATTGTGGTTTTTACTGCATATCATGCCAAGTTCTTAAGAAACTGTTTACCCTCATGGTTATGTTACAACAGAATGAAGAAATTAAAATGGTAAAAGCAAAGTTAAAAATTAAAACTGCAAGTAACTTCACAACCAGAAGAGGAAAAATCATAGAAATATTTAAATCAGCACTATTGTGGGTCCCCACAGTTGCACTGCTACTCTTAGGTTTCCAAAAGATGCATATGATTTTATAAATATTTTTGTGCTAAGAGCCATGCTCAGAAACAAAATATAGGCTAGCACAAGTCTACCTTCTTGGAGATGCATGTTAAGTATAAAATTCACTTACTAAAGTGCATTTGCTGACAAATTCTAACTTCTACTATTATAGCTATCCCAATAAGCAATACAAACTAAACTTTGTTGAAATTCTATCTCTACTTAAAAGCAGTAAATATAGATGACTGAAATCTAAATTACAATCTCCTATTACCAAACTTTTTGACTCAATACTGTGAGCTGTAGAAATAAACAAAATGTACTGTTCTAAACTTCCCACAAATGAGGAATTGCCTCTAGGTAGAAATACTGACAGTGTAGAATGGAGTGAAGTGCAAGCAGAGCTGAAGTAAGCATTGCTTTGCTTCTTATTCAATACGGTGTTTCTTTAAGGCTCTGAGAGAAGCTGTTAGTTGTCTCAAGATCTTTTGGCAAAAGATTAATGCAGAAGGAGCAGGGTCATCTGACATGGCAGAACTTGTATTTTCATATTTCACTAAAGCCAGCTCATTCAGTGTCTGTATACATTTATTGCACTTGTGTTGTTGGAATACATCTATACCAACATAGTAATAATGATTGCAACAAAGCCATAGTAAAATAAACTTTAAAAGGGTCTGATTTGGACATTAGAGGATAAGTGTCTGCATGTTTAAAATGTTTCCTTAATAATAATAAATACAGACAAATTGTTCATCAAGTCAGATGCACATTTTTAACGGATTATTTAGCATATATAAAATTTCAATCATCCTTTTATCAATACAAATCTGTTAGGGATCAAAAAAGACTTACCATGCAAAATATTGATTAGTGCTGCATAATGGAATATATATTTCTATCAGAGTTAAAACAGCATTTTCAAAATTTAAAGAAAATAGATTTTTAAAAAGGGATTCTACTGTCGAATGCAAGTCTTCCTTGTAGCAAAGACAAGATAGAGACAAGTTACCACTTATCGCTGTACTTCAGTCTTGATGAAAGACTAATAATAATTTGTCCACCTATTTCTTAATAAATGCTACATTTTCAAGAATAAAGGAACTATCAGTAGGCATTATTTCTACTTAAAACAAGTTATTTTTCTCTGTAATAGGTCAAGTATGCTTTTAAAGATTCAGGTAATGGTAGACTCATAATTTTTTCTCTCAACAGATTTCGAGGAGGCTCTTCTGGCTTCAAGGCCTCACTGTGATCTTTATCCTCCTCCTCTTTGCTATCATCTTCCATTCTTTCATCTTCTTCACTGTCTAGAGGCTGAGGAATTAGCTGATTACCAACAAACACATAGGTGTTAATCCTGCGTCTACGACATCTCCTGCGTTTGCGTTTTGGAGGAGCCTTCTGAGCAATACCCTTGGCTTTCATCTCCTCGTTTATGAAGTTTCTAAGAGTGCGTCTGATATATATTCGAGCTAGGTCCTGGAGGTTTCTAACAGCACACGGAGCTGAAATGAAAGAAAAGTAAGTTATACTAAGTGAAATCTCCCTCTGGCAAAGAAAACAAACATTAGCTGCAAGGCAGTAAGACTAACGCTCAGAAACAATTAAAATTTTAGTATGTAATACAATATGCAAGTGAAACAAGGGTGGATAGCGCCACCTTGACAAACCCTGTGTCACAGTCCAAGAAACAAAGAAGTCTTTTGACAGATGCACAAGAGAAGTAGAAAGCATGAACAGATTATTAAAATAAATTTAAGACATAGTACAACAAATACTGTCACCTTTTAGCACCTGGCCAGTCTTGGCACCTACTGCTAGCACTGTTAAGATCCTGCAGCAGGAAAACAATTTCTACCCCTGTGTCACATTTGTTTAGGCAAGTCCCTTTCTTCTCCCTCCTTCTTCCACTCACTATGTATTTCCCCCTTCCTACTGAATCTAACTGGTAAGGGGGGGGACATGAGTACTCCACAGCTGACCAAACACGTAAGTCACCCAATATCTTTGCAGCAGAAAAAGAATCAGAATTACTGAATTCCTGAGGGAAAAAACCAAAACAACAAGAAAGAAACAAGTAAGCAAAAAGCCAAAACCCTCATGTTTTCCAACAACAGACAGGGAGGTGATGACAAAGTATTGCTGGGCTAGTGGATACCTGCCCTACATGAGCTAATTCCAAAGAAAGTAAACCCCAAAAACCACATCAACCAAAGCTGCAGCCTGTTCAGCTTTTTTGCTCATCACTTTTCTTCCTGTGCAAATTAGCATAAAATTAATGGGGACTAGAAGTTACTGAAGAAATCATTTTGGAAATTACATTTCCAAATATTCCACTCAGATTAAAAAAAAAAATGTCCTGATGTAGTTCAAACAAAACCTATTGTTTCATACACTCACTTCAGTTGCAGGCTAATTGTTTTATCTGAGACAGAAAGAATGTTTAGGGTTGGCAATACTTACGTCAGGTAATGGCAAAATAAAGCAAACAAACCAAAAAAACACACCAAAGAAAAGATCCCAAACAAACAAACAACCCCCCCTTGTTTCATATAAAAGAAATTCAAGAAGCTCAAAAAAATTCAAGAACAAAACCCTATCTAACCATTCAGATCACATTTTTAAGTTATGGGGAAACAAACCATGGTTGCAGATTGTATGACAATTATAATAAATGCAAGCAGAAGCTATGTAAAGTTGAAGCAATGGACCAGAAGGCATTCTACCCAAATACAGAATTGTGGTAACAGAGACTTCATAAAACCAGAAGGGAAAAAAAAAATTTCCTTCAAAAAAGGATGGAACAAAATTTTGAAGCACTACATTCTGAAAAAGGTGTAAAAGCAGTATGCACTCAGCTCTCTTATCCTGTAAGGTAACATAAACCAGCCAGGTTATCTTTAGTGCTAGTTATGCATGATTCTATTCTATTTTATTTTGAAGACAATAGCATCTAGAAAGGTTTAAAGACAAAGTAAGCTCCTCACAGTCACATTCAATATCATAACCTATAATTAGTAACACCAATTCATATTTCATACATTAAGTCAAGGTCTAAAGCTCCTGCCCTTCTGTTCAGAAGTCCCACAGACACACAGACATAGCAAAAAAAAAAACAAAACAACTTCTAGAAGCTTAAGATTAGCTGTATTAAAAAAAAAAATGGTTCAAGGGGTAGGAAGGACAGTTAAGAAGTTCTTCAGTGAGGCAGTCAGAAAATTTTCCTATTCAGGGTAATAGAAAAATCTGAATACCGAACTACTCAGGAGCAGTAGCCTAGGGAAGGCTAATTCTGTTACTTGAGTCTTAAGTTCCACAGATATTCATGCATTTAAGCCAAACTGATCAAGAAACAGAACTTACTTTTGTCTGAAATTATAACATATTATTGTATATGTTCAGCTCTGAATGCCCATGGTCTTCACTACTTTCATTCTGAAAATTTAGGAATGGTGACAGAAAACCCTCTTCTGTTCTAGAGAATTAGACTGTATGAAATCATAAGGCCAATGTTTGACTACCCACCTCTGTATTTTGCTGTAAGACATGATATAGCCTATCTACTATGGATGGAACAGAGGAAAAAAAATAATCTTGTATTAACCATGTTATTTCAGGAAATTACTTCTGAGGCCTCAAAAAAACAAGTGTTAACCAAAATTAATTATTCCTGCAAAGGAACAGATTACATAAAGGAAAAGATCTTCTATACTCTGTGCAAAAAAAAAAAAAAAAGTAAAGGTAATTGTAATAAGGAACTATCCTTGGCAAGCTCACACACACTCTCAAAATTAATAGCCAGATCAGAAGTTACAGGCAACACAACCTGATAGGACAACCTGGACTCCTGAAGGGCTTATACAGTTAAAACATATGCACAGGAGGCAAGAAACATGCCAAGGGGACAGGTTCCTTTGGTTATTTGTTAACAGGACAAAACAGGAGAGAAAAGATGTCATCTCTTAGGCTCTTTGTTGGATTTATTTGAGTCCCCTCACAAGCTACCAGAGCTCAATGTTATTATTCTACTCATAGCCCTGACTACTCGGACAGAAAACTTCAACTTTGCACCTTTCTCTACCATGTTTTTGTCCTTCCCCTTAGCATCCCATCTTACCACTCTGGCACCTGGTATACTTTCAGACTTTCTAAATACCTTTATTATGTCTACTCAAAGCATTGCAGCTAGAAAGCCAACCCCAATGACTAATGACATACAGAGAGGTAAGGTATGACTGTACCTGTTGCAGACAGACACAAGCACACTCAGGTTATTAATATTCGATTGTACCATAGCTGCAGTTTAGACCTCTTCCTTCCATTCCAGAGGGAAGAGAAAGTGGTTTTTTTCTGATAGACCCTGAGAAAGTTAGCACTATGACAGGTCTAATATTAGCTTACTATTTTATCTATACCTTGCTATAATAGAGAAGCTGAACCTAAAAGGAAAAGAAAGCTAAAGAAATAAACTGGGAACACTCTATCATTTTAATTCATGATTAGCAAACTGTTTAGCAACACAGAACATGCACTGGGAGCACAAAAACATAGTGAGCTACTGGTTTCCTAAATGGTATGTCTCTATAGCATAGTATCTCAACTTCCAGACTTCCACCATCAGGCACTGTAACAACTGTGCAAGCCAAAGGGAGTGAGCACAAGACACTTACGCAGTCCCACAGTGTCATGTTTGCCGTTGTCATTTCTGTTTGGTTGCACTAGAGGAGCAAATGAAACAGCAAGGATATTTTTACTTTCCCAGGTGTTCTGTCCTGTTCTTAAGATTTGTGTTAGCTGCATAAAAACAAAACCAAAATAAATCAGTGGTTACAGCTTTGTCATACTCAATACTATTCAGATTGGTCTTCAAACACACTGTTGTTTAGTTCTGCTTGAAAATTAAATTATTAAGGCTGCCTTATGAACAGAAAGGACTTTGATACTCCTTGAAATATTACTTGATCACTAGAATAATGAATAAGGCTCCTTGGTAAAGGGAAGAGATGTAGCTGGAAAACTAAGGCCCAAGGTAAGTTTTGTTTTCTCTCATTTTTCCAAAAGATCAAAGAATACTTTAATACTTTAGATTGTAAGCAGCCTCTGCAGTCCTACCTACTCCTTGAACAAGGCCAACTTCAAAGTCAAATATGCAGCTTTTCTGATTAAGTTCAAAAAGATCTAGTACTGAGATTGCCTAACCTGTCTAGGTAACCTGCTGTAGTGGTCAACCATTCTTGTTATGAAAACCTGTTTTCCTTTCTTGCAGGCAGAAAGCTCCTTTGCTGCCATTTGTAACAGTCTTTCTGTATGCTCTGCACCTGTGAGCAGAATTGGACTCTTGCCTACCAGGCAAATTCTCTACCCTTTTAGGAAGCCAAATCAGGAACTAAACATTCCCTTAGATGTGTCTCTGCAGGCTACGTTAACGCAGATCTTTCAACTGCTTCTCACACTTTACATGCTCTAAGACCCTATCAACTTATATGTAAGGTAGAAGAGGTCACACTCTTAATTTATCTTTTAAATAGATGGCAGCTACTATTCAGTTGAATTCCATCAGTTTCACCTGACAGTATCCTAGGCAGATGAATAATGAAATACAGTATTTGCAGAACTGAATCAGGCCGGCTATGCTTAAATTCCTTTGGTATTTTAAGAAAGCACACAGATAATGTGATAATCCTTTTTGGAAAGTAAAGTTACTAGCATGCTTATCAACAAGCATTCTAGTAATTATTTGCATTTAGGAGGCTATGAAGTCACATGATCTTTTTCAATTTGCCTATTAGTAAAACAGGGAGAATAATACTTACCTTTGTAAAGCCTTTTGAGGTCTAAGGATGAAAAGTGATAAAAGTGCGAAGCATTATTAAATAATACACCTATCTGAAAAGCGTTAAATCTAACATGGAAAAGCAACATCGAAAACTGCTGGAAATAAAGTAATATTTTTTCTTTTTTTTTTCCCCTCCCCTTACAATCTCCCACTAATCATAGTTATTTTCTGTTAGTATATTTCTCTGAAACGAATTCTCCTGGTTTAGAGGGTGGTTTCTTTGTCTTGAAGTACTGACTGCAAGTGTCTGTGTGGCAGAGAGATTTCAAAGCAGTTCTGAGACATATGTAATACACAGGAAATAGAATGAAACAGACTTTGTTAGAAGCAGGATATTGATGTTTTCCTACACATTTAACGGAAAAGTTCAAGACTTCATTAAAAAGATTAATAACTGCTTAACGGCAACAATACACTGAATCAAAATAACTTAGTCAAATATACATTTAAAAGCATTCCTTAAATATATAGTTCTCATACTAGAAGATTAAAAGGGTAAATTGTCACTAAGTCACCTGATCTTCTATAGGCATTACTAAAATGCCTCCAACTTTCAACAAAATTTTCATGTAGTTTTCATGGTCTTTCTGGACTCCAGCTCCACAGTAAATCCGGTCATACTGATGACTGTCTGAGGCTATTTCCAAACAATTACCAACCACAAAGGCAGGTTCACAGAACTCAAATCTGAGGGGAAGAAGAAAAAAAGAGGGGACATATTTCAAATCAGGATTTTAAAGACAAGCCAGTCCAGATAAAGACAGAAAAATATTTTTCTTATCTTTGCTTATATCATAAAGAAAGATTAAAATACATACTTAGAAGTCTGTATTAAGACAGTACTAATTTGAAAATAATCTATTTTTTCCTGCCACATCAGGGACCACCAAAGAATAGCTCTTAAGCAAAACAGGAAAGGCCTCAAAGCATCACCTTCCTAGCTACAAGGAAATAGATTTGTCCAGGGAAATCTTAAGTCATATGGTAAAAGTGCCATTAAAATAGTACATTTATCAACAATGTGAGATATCCAGGTTGTTGAATGAATATCAGAAAGTTTCATTTCCTAATAGCTCCCCTCCATTTTTTATAAGTTAGGTTTTTAAAGAACTTATTTTCCTCTACCTCCAAATTTTCCACCATGAACGCAATCCGCTTTACCCCGAAAAGGAATTTAATGGAAAAATTGGACATTTTTTGACTACATGCAAAACAAGAAGAGATTCATTATCTCAGAAGCATCTGTTCTCACTTTCATTAGCAAATGAAAGCTGTACAACTCCTTTTTAGTGCACCTCTTTGTCACTGCATAAAATACCAAAGGAAAAATGTACAGGGCAGTAATTCATACCTAAAGCTGCATATATTCTCCACAACACTTATTTTCTGACATTTTTTAAATCTCTGCAGCATGTTGCTGCTTCAGCTGTTAACACCATAATAAAACTTACTATTTGTAAAAAAATTCCTTCAATTAATAACTTTATGTCTTCCCTAAGCACATTTAAGAAGAGAGGTTACAAAGTAGCTCATAGAAAGGATTTATGGTTTTCTTTGAAAAAAAGTATTCATAAAACCTAATACTCTTGTTGTTGCATGAAAAAGTTCATAAACTTCATCTGGCAGTATTAAAGTCCAATACATCTCAAACATCATCCTGAAGGAATGAATTTTTCTGAAAACATCAAATACATATAGCCATTTTATTAACTTTACAGCTGACTGTCAATGGAAAATTTTTTATTTTTTTTTTTTGCTTGGTTAGCATTAGAAAATCCCAGTACAACACCTGACAACATTCAAATCAGTATTTCTTCAGTTACAGCAAAAGTTGGCAGCTTTCACTGCTTAAGGATGAAGCCTATGAGGCTTGGCTGACTTTCTGATCTAGAGCATTACCCTTAACAAATCAGGAAGCTCACGTTTTTGCTGCAAGTGTATTTTTTCCCCCCAGGACAGGATGCTTGATCTTGAAACTAATGCAATGCTTCCTTCTTTGACACAGATAGACCCCAGAATCCTTTAGCAATTATTGCATAGCTCTCTCTCCTTATGGTCAACCATCCATAAATGTTGTTTACTCTTCCAAATCCAGAGGAAAAAAAGAAAGCTACAAACAACACTGGCAGATTAAAGAGAAAAAAGGGAGAGGGAGGAGAGTGGAGATAAAATGTCTTGTTGCACGCAACAGGAAAGCTAGCCCAGCCTGAACTGTGGTTGAAGTGATTTCAGATTAACTCAAAGATGTAGAAATACCTTAGGTAAGCTTAAATACTGGGAAGAAAAAGAAGTCCAAGGCATTGATCACTCTGCTGAAGAAGCAGTGTCATTTTATAAGCACTTTGTGCTTACAAAATTACCACGTTTTCATACATTTTCTACATTCTACCTACTGGTCAATCAGGTAGTTCCTGATACAGCTTTCAGTTCAGGTTGCCTATAGTTTAAATCAAGCATCACCACATCAATTAATCTGAAGGTTTGAGCACATTACCTTTGTAGGCTTCAAAAGTAAAACAGGAAGGGGGTGAGGGGGCAGGGAGAAAATTAATATGGTACTTTCCTAAAATGCAGTTTTAAATCTCGAGACAGCATCTGGTTAGTTTTAGAAAAATGAAGACAGCCCACCTGCCTAACCCCACAGCTTTCACAACTTCTGATCTTCACAGAATGCTCCCCTAAAAACATCAAGCTTATTACCAGATAATCACAAACTGTTTTCTCTGTTATAAGCCATCCTAAAAGCTCATGAAGCCAGTGGTCAGACCTTCTTAAAACAAGGAAGAACACAAACGCTCCAAAACGAAGCCCCCAAAACATTCCCCAGACACAAAATATTCTGTACGTGAGCTGTGGACGAAAATCCACTGTTGTCTTTACAAATATATTAAAAGCTGAGGAGAATTTCTCATTTAGCTCCATGCCTTGCAGTCAGAAGGGCACAAAGTGCAAGTAAAGACACAGGAGCAACTTCCTAATACATAGAATACATAAGAATGAAATGGGTTAACTACTAGAGACTGACTATCTACAGGCACTTCAAATTGGCTGGACTGTGTTCCCTCCATATTCTTAGCACCACTTTGTGGAGACACAAAGCTCATGACCAAAACAGCCATTTATTTATGAGTTCATTTACTTCAAAAAATACCTTCTTCCTCCATATAAGTTTTTCAGCTAGTTTCATCCCCGTCTGTCAACAGGTGGTTCCTGACAGACTCATTTCCCACAGCAAACCTAAACACTGTGTGGACTAAGTTACGTGTAATTCCTGAAGACATCTCTTCAAACCATGTGAGATGAAAAACAAAGAAGTCTACTCAGCTCACCTGGTCATACCATGCTCACACCCAGCTGGCCTGCATACTAGCATGTATGCTAGCTGCCCATCTGAACACAGGCAGTTCATGATACCCAAAAAGCTTAAAGTAGGTAGAAAAAATGGGAGGAAAAACTGTCTCTGGTAATAGCAAAGTGACTGTTCAAAAACCAACTCCTCTTCATTCATGCTTCTCACAGAACCAACTGCTTCATGTGCATGAGCAGTGACACAATACCAGAAACAAAAGCATATTGAGTTCCTAGTTACTGGAGTATCATGGATTTGTCAAACCTATTCATGTCATACAAAGTGAATATTACTACTTCCATTTACAGTAAATCTCAATAGTGATGTGGCAATACTTTCACAGTGCCCTGAATCTTAAAACAATCCAATTTGACAAATACACAAAAAGGCATGTATCATTTTCTCATATTTCTCTAATCCAGTAATTTGTGTTGACCTTCAAACACAGACTGAAGTATAATTTTGAAAATTGGTTCTACTAACTTGCCGAAATTTTTTTCTTTTAAAAAGTAAGTTTAAATTTGGTTCTACTTAAGTATTAAAGACCCCATTAATTCATCAGGAAATTATCTAAAACTTTAAATACAAAGGTTCTGTGAATGCAAGGAAGTTGATTTTAAGAATACCTTCCAAAAGCATCACAAGCTTGTGAGCGTTACATTATTAAAACAGCATCAAGGATATTAGGTGAAGTGCCATTTTAAAACATCAAATCCAAATTCTTTTAGTCATAATTATCACTATATCCAAAAAGTTTATTTTATTCCTACTGTTCCTATTGCCTCTGGGATATCAAACCAGATCAGATATTACATTCCATTCTGTGTTACATAGAGTTATCTTTTATTAATGGTATCGATGAAAATAAAATTGTTAACGCTTTAACATGCAGTATTGATAAACACATAAGATACATATCAAGATGAGGCAATATTTCACTTAAATCTTTTGTTTGTTTCCAAGCTGAAATGGAACTAAGAAATGCCAAGTTCCATTGGTATGGAACCATTTGTTCACCTCTATCAAAGGCTGGCTTTAGAAAAGCATTATACTGACAAATCAAAAACCTCCCCTCTAATTTCACGTATCAGATACCAAAAGGAAAGATAAAAAAAGTGGTGAAACAATATGGAGAAGATTTAGTCACATTAGGTTCTTCAGTTGAATATGGTATCTTGATTACAAGAGAACCAACAGCCAATAGAACAGAAATTAAGTTCCCATTACAGATAATACAGCAATAGAAAATCTGTTTAAATGAGCACCTGCCATACAAAAAAAATTAAGCACACACAGATCACATGTAGCAATGGCCCAAGATAACCAAGCAGTTTCAAGCATTTAAAACATCTGTTGACCATCTGCTTCCACCTTTCCATCTTTTCCACTGGATGGGCAATTCAAGTTCACAGTCAACACAGCCAAGGTACTTTTCTTCCAGCTAAATGTAAAAATAAATCTGTAGAATTTAAAGTGAATTTGTGCCTTTGCTGCAGAAGCTTAAGTAAGTGATCAAGTAATAGATTGTAACTGCCCATGGTTTTAACTTAGATTCCCTATAGATTTCAACACAATGAAGTTTTATTACTGTAATAAAATTTATAACCATTAAAAACACAACAAAGAATTAAGTTTATTGCTCTTGTATCCATATCCACCAATCTAGTATTTGTGTCATAGTAAAATATTAATTAAAAATCCAGGAGTATAGTATAGTAACCTACCCTAATAGCAGGGATTTTCTTACAAGGGGATTAGCTGGTTGGTCCTACTATGACACCCACCCACAAAGCCTACCTTTAATTACTTCCAGCTCTAAATATGTACAGGATGCTTCTTGGGCTAAGCTCTTCTACTTACATAACCTTCATGAATGCAGGATGTTATCCTGATGTTTCTTGAAGACGAAATAAGGTGCAAGGATGCACAAATTGTCTCCTTTTTTCCTTTTAATTCTTTAAAAAGGAACAAGTTCAATAAAGTTGGGGAGAAAAACATCAAGTAATTTGAAATAAAATAACCCAAACTGTCAGCATCCACAGATTTGTATCTG
This sequence comes from Pachyramphus minor, assembly GCA_013397135.1. Lineage (NCBI taxonomy): Eukaryota > Metazoa > Chordata > Aves > Passeriformes > Tyrannidae > Pachyramphus > Pachyramphus minor. The sequence continues at coordinate 54,646 of VYXB01006358.1, forward strand.
AAGGTAGCAGTAAAGCATGACACAAGATGCTTAAAAAAAGCAATATGGGGAACCATTAAAACTACTTATATGTGTCCTTTTCTAAGAAAAGAACTAAATTACTTCTTAAAACCAGCACCATTCCTGGTACATTTTACACCTCTCAACTACTACACTCATATCAGGCCATCATCTGACAGTACACTTCTGCCTATCCCTACATTAACTAAACACACTCATATCTCTTAGCTTGCTGCTCACAGCCCTTATAGAAAGAAAATCCATTTCAGTATGAATTTAGTATGCTCTTTTCCCACCCACACTCATTTCCTTTAGCTGGTCAACTCAAACCCTCTAAAAAGCCTGACATCTCATTCAGAACCATCAAGCTGCTTCCCTTCTAACAGGAAATTTATTTAAATTTATTTAAATTTAGGGCACAAAGGACTACTGTTCAGCTTTAATGATGTATAAGAAAAGGCTGGCAAGTTGTTAACATTTGTCATTTGAACTACAGTGACACTACATTAGAACAAAGAATTTCACACAACTCTTTGTGGAAAAAACCCCCATAATGTATTTTAATACATATTCGAAACCAGAACAGTAAATCCAGCATAAGAACTCATGGAATTAGCTTTATATCAAACTCCCCTTAAACCATCAAATACATTAATAACCAGACATTGAAGTGAATGTGCAAAATGTATAGAGTCTGAAAATATGTGATAAAACATTAAACAATTTTTGTTACTGTGATGAGGAAGTAACACTTACTTTTGTCCTATACTAATATACTGTTGTCCTAATTCTAATATACTGCTGTCTATACTTTCTAAAAAGTGGACTCTTCAGGATGGTGGAAGAAGGGAGTAAAGAAAGAAATAAAAACCCACCAGTTCTGGCAGATTTGCTGGTAAAAAGAAACAAAACCAAAATCAGGTCTACGGAGCTACAGCAGTTGCAAAGTAAGTTCCTGTGGTTATTTGAAGACACAGACTGAAAAGCTACACCATTTAATCTAGAGAAGTTTGGCTTCTTTGTCCACTTGCATTAAAAAGGCAATCTCAGAGCTACACTTATATCAAACAAGAATTCCACAAATCCGTAATCTTACTCCAGGTATTCCTAGAACCCATTTAAACACTAATGCGTTCAACTGAAAAAAGCTTTGAAGAAATTTTTAGACCATTTAGTCAGTTTTTCAGGTTTTAAAACAACTTCTTTGAAAACAACAGATGAAGGTCAATATTCACACAGCTTTGTGTGATGTAACATGCCACAAGAACATGCAACAGCATGAAATACTTTTGGATTCCTATGGCTCATTAGCCTCTCTTATTTTACTTGATGGCAAGAGTGCTTTAGAGCTACCATCAATCAGATTTAAAGGTGCTTCTTACATATTGCAGGAAAATGTTTTTCCATTTGTTCCCCCATAAATACTTTCCATGACATATCCTCTCAGTGATGGCTATTTAATTACTAGCTAAGAAAATTAAAACCTGCACCAGTTAATAGAAGAAAATTTTTAAGGAATGTTAATTCTTTTCCTATGAAGTGAGGCAACAGCAGGGCAAGATGGCAAGCTCTTTCTATTTTCTCTATTTCTTTCTTTCTCCGTTGTTCATCTCAGTTAAATATTTTTTCAAATTCTTTAAACTAGTCTTTGGTTCATGTATAAACAGGTGTTTATCTATTTCTAGCATGTTTTGTTGAAAAGCTACACATATTTAACCTACTATAATTGTTGATACCTTTTGCACGTACACTACAAAAACTGGAATAAACAAACTATTAATTGAAAAGCTGTCATTATAGACTTCAAGTCCCTTGCATTCAATTGCAATAGTAATTTTAATCATTACAGTAATAGCCAAAAATAATGTTGTTAAAGTATTTACTCAGTAATTTTGCATTGAACATTTTTTTCAGCTTCCAGGCAATGCTGCAGGGACAGTGAGAAATTGTTATCTCTTTTATTTGTCATTTCCATCTCTGAATAAAGTTGCCTTTGTTCTTCTCCGCCATCTTGTTTAAAATTTCTGATATTCTCACCAGTTTCGCTGAGCAGATCAAAACTCATTATTCGATTTCTGAAGAAAAAGTCGAACACTGGTTCCTAAACATGCTTGATTAATGTCACTCTCCCTTCAACACTGGATTACAAAATTTAAATGTTACTAGGTACCATATCTAAACCTTGGTGATAAAATTAAAAATTATACTGAAGGAACACTTTTTATCAATTCCACAGGGAATTTTAAGAAAAATTTACAGGAACAGGGAAGCAAGAAAAAATTTGTCACTTCAGTTTATTGTCAAGGCCCTAATATATCCATGGATAAAAGCCTGAAAAACAATTTGTCTGTTTACAAAAATCAGAAAATATTTTCTTTACTCAAGCAGCAAAATGGTTTTACATGTTGAAATATTTTGCACTGTGGGGTTTTGTGAAGCAACAGCTTTTATAGGAACCACGCATCAAGTGTTGTCATAACTTGTTTTAACATACCAAAAATTCTAAATACTATCAAAACTTGTCACAATGAGAGACTTCCAGTGAAAGGCAGCGTCCACCGTGGGATTTATTTTGAAAATACATTTTATGTGCGGTTCTGAGAGGGCAAGAATGTTTAGTTCCTCCTTAGATAAGAGCAGATACAATTGGGATTTTTAGAGGCTTCTGGTCTAAAAGGTATATGATTAGAAACAGCACTTCTCTAGTACCTCTAAATAAAAAATGAGTATGTTCCAAACCCTTATCTTCCTTTCCTTTTTGTTTAACATAACCTCTGGCATCAAAGAATCCCACTGGAATTCTTGTAGTCCGCATTGCCCCAGTTAGATTAAACCTCAATAAGAATTTACATAAAAGCATTGTTTACACTATTTGAAATTAAGTTATCAGTATGATCTGAACTGAGAAAGGTGTGAGTTTTGGAGACAGCTTGCTTTTCCTGCTTAGATTTTACTGCAATCAGTAGCCAGCTGAGCAGCAGGAAGGTGCTTTACTTTTCTGAGTGTATACTAGGAACTTTGCCTTTCAAATCTACTTTAATTAAAAAGGTGACCCTTCAGCGTTCTGCCAGGAGCCTTAAATTTCAATGACAACAAATATTCCGATGGAAGATTAAGCTTCCTATTCTTTAATACCAAGACAATCTACTACAGGACCTCAGGAAGAAGTTTCACCCATAACAGTTATCCCAGAATTAGTACTAGGGTTCTTGAAGTCACTTACCATTGAAGTGGATGCTTTTGATCCTGAGAAGGGTTGGTGATTTTCTCTCACAGCAGGGACTTCACCAGCTTACCCAGGCTGGGTTTTTGATAGGGTGCTAGAAGATGGGCAACCTAGCCTTGCCCTGTGGCTCTCTCTCCGAGCTGGATATTCTAGGTCTAGAAGTTGAATGGGAGCAGAAAAGACAACACATTCCCCTTCAATAAACAGGTGAAGCGGGGCCTGAACATACGTGTTTTAGATAGAGCCTTCTTAAGGAATGTCTTTTTTTCCTCTCAGTTGGCATGCACTCTCTGAAGGTTTCAAGAATGAAAGATAGCCATATATGTACTTCAGACTCAAAGAATTTTCTTTAGTCTACACCTAAAATCCTCATACCTCAACCATCATGACACTTTTAGATGCTTTCAAGATGGAACTTCTCCTTTGCTTCTATTGGCAAACATACACTGAGTAAATCAACGCAGCATTTCATCTCTCAGAATGCACAATTCCACCTCCACTTAGAGGAAAATTATTTTTATAGATTGGTGGGATATGGATACAGATACAAGCGATTTCTGGAATTATCTGCCTTTCTGAAGCAGATATCTGAAAAGTTTTTCTTCTGATGAACAGTTCAAGAGGCCAAAACTGAGATATAATCAACTACCAGAGGTAGACAACCCTCGCTGTCATTCAAAAAAGTGTCTCAAATCCTTCCGGATATGCTAAGTTTACATTATTTCAAGTCTCTGGTCAAGCCTGAATCATAGAAAAGTAATTTTTTAAATACAGTTCAACAACATTCTGATCAGGAATAAAGAGAAAAAGTTATGTTATACCACACAACACTGGATCATTCCCCCACAAAAATGGCATCAATGCAGTATTTCATCTTGCTTTATCAGGCCAAAACCCACCTAAATCATCAAGACCCAGCTCCATGAAAAAGCCAGATGTAAAACCAACGGCCTGTTGGTCCATGCAAAGGAACGCCACAAAGTTCCAAAGTGTTTATTCTGGATCCAAGTCGAAGCTCTCCCATACCTACCCATAAGGTTAAACCCTTGGTTTATGTTTCAAAAGCAGAATGCTTAAAACATTCAGACCAGGCTGTAGAACATTATACCCTAAAGAGAGAATGCAAGGAAGTAGCAAAGCAAAGCTTTACTGAATTCCTCACTCACGTATCTCTGTTACTGCCAGGAAAACAGATCATGGTCTCCGTGCTCATTATGTCCCCTAGGTGCCTTGTAAGAGGCTGCTGTCCAAGTGCAAAGTATTTTGCACTCATTCACACACACTCACACACGTTCACTCAGACATTTACCTTCATTCATACCACTGTGCCACATAATCTGTTTTCAAACAGTAAGGATGCCCACTAGGGATATACCAGCATTCAACAGTAGACAGATATCACACATATCTTCCTTGGGTGGTATTTTGTCCAAATACTAAGTTGATCAAAGTAGTAGTTAAGTTCAGATTCCACAGTGCACAACTTCGGCTAAGTATCTTTCATTTATAAATGAAGATAGTGGAAAATACTGAAACAAGAATCAAAACCAGACTTACTGAGTCAGAACACATTACTTTGAGAGTCAGCTTAAAATTCAAGACATGATGTTATTACTTATAGTAAAAAAGAATACGGAAGAACCCTGTAACAGAAAAAAAAAGCATACCATCTTTATTAACTACATTAAAATATGGACTATTTACAAAAAAAGCAGTTAGCCAGAATCAGCTAAAAACTTAAAAATCCCCCCCTGAAAACAAGAAATCTAACCAGCCAACCATTATCACATTAGCTGTAGCACAGCTGTTACCAAGTAGATTTGTATCACAAAGTCCTATCACAAAAGCATAATTTTTGTTAGGTTGGTGATGAGTCTTATTTCTTTGAAACACTATACATATACAACACTCACATTCACATATATCAAGTTTAGCAATGTTGGTTTTCCCCAGTTCTTGTATTTTTTAAAGTGCAACCCCCACCAGGGTTCTGCTATTCATTTACAAAAATATCCTAATCAAATTTACAATAATAAAACTTCATTGCTACCCCTTCACTCAATTTCCCTTAATTTCTTGACATAAACATATCACCTGATTGGAAAGACATTCCAATCAATCCCAGCTTTTTGTATGTCTCAGTACAGACATCTACAGAAATGCAAAAGTACAGGTATATTTGTGCAGGAATTGACCAGACAACAGGTACATTCAACTTAATACAGTCATTAATGCAGTACTCATAAGGATCAAAAGTGACTGTATTTCATAAACATTTTTTTAAGACACAAATTCTGGCTATATAAATTCTGGCGGAGCATAAATACATTATGCTCCGCCAACATAAATGCTTGTATAAAGACAACAGTAATGAAACATATGTATTTTCTCCTACATAATTTCATTTATTCTACCGGGGTAATAGTACTAAAATAATCTAGCCAATATCAGAATCTCAAAACTGACTTCAGAACCAGGTAACAGTTATTTAGGACCATAAAGTGGTCAGACTCAAGCTCCTGAAGTCTGCGGTAGGAAAAAAAAAAGGAGATTGAGCTCCAGCCAACACAACCAAGAGCGTGGCAGTTGCAAAGCCCATTACACAGGAAAAAGAAGAAGAGGAGGATGTGCAATTCTTAGGCTACTCCTACAATTGAAAAGTTTTTCTGCATTTCCAGAAGCTATCGCTGCTGGAGAATTTACTGCCCACAAGGAAAGAAGTCTTTACAAAGAACAGCCCTAATCAGAACCTTGCTCTCCCTTCCACAGAGGCAGAAGTGCCCAAGATCCAGATTCTTATGGGCCAACTTAAAATAATAAAAAATTGTTAAAGTAGGTAGAAGCAATAAGGTTCAAAGCCCTGTAACCCAGAAATATAACCAGAAGTAAAATGAGTAGTGTTATGAACACAGACAAATCCTCTTAAGTCCACCTCTTCAGGAAGTAAACACGAACACAGAAAAATTTACTCATTCATGTCCAGAGCAACAGTGGTAGATTAGAAAAAAGTTAATATTGCACAGAGAGATGATGCATAGTTATACAATAAATACTCACTTAGTGGATAAAAATTATTCAATACATGCAAAGACACCTGGACATCACGTCACTAAGAAAATATGCATATATGTGCATGAACATGTGTGTGCCTGTCTACATACACACATCACCAAAACACAGAAATCCACTTTGGTAAGTACAGTACAGCAGAAATACAACCATACTTCCGAAGGGTGCCTTCTTAAGCCTCAACTTACCTCATGGAGTCACAAACTGGAAGTTTTATTTTGGTACAACTCTTCTCCCCTCCCTAAACTCATAAGCAATGATGCACTGAGTTTAAAAACAAAAATGTTGTTGCAAAGTGAGTTAGACAAATTAGATACTTACTTATCAAAGCTATCACTATATTTTATGAAGCTCTCCAATTTTTCCTTGGCGTATTCTACCACATCTGAATGAAGCTCTATTCCATGATTTATCCCAAACGGCCCTGTAAATAAAAACAGCATGGTGTTTTTTGTGTTTGTTTTTTTTTCTTTAAGCGTAGCAAAACTGCATGGAACAGCACTATACTTTTCATCTGTGAATACACTAAAAGGAAAATAAAACAGAAGTCTACCAACACTGCTAGACAAAGTTATTTTTTGCATCTGCATTACCAGTGCTTAAGAGAAAGGTAAAAGGCCAAAGGTTCACTAAAAGAACAGAGACAGAACTGTGGCAAAACAATTTTATGGAATGAATTTTCTTCATAAGCATGCAGAAAATGAAGAAACATTACTACACTGAAGTCAGTCTGTGCAAATTCTTTTTCAACATGTTACTTGGAATATAACGATTAAAAATATTTAGTCTGTATTTTGTTATTTAAAGTTTTAAGCTTTCTTATGGCAAAATTTTCATTTTTTACAATTCCGAGATTAGATATTATATCCCTTAGCCACATCTGCTCTTCTATTTCGCAGGTTGCAAAGTCAGAAGTCTGCTTCTGATTTACTTATATATAATTGATTTCCACCTAGAACGTTGTGTTCACTCATCACAATCTCAACACTGTTTTCCTGTGATCAAATCCAAGTATAATTCCAAGTAAATCTGTGTGCCAAAAGTTAATGCTATTTTTCACGAACAAGAAGTCATGAGACAGTATGATGAGAATTATCCACATCAGGAAGGAATCTGAATCAGAGAGTCACATTTGCTGTGAGGATTCTAAATTTAACATGCACTCATAGCCCAGGGACTTTAGTCATTGGAGCATAGAACTGGGAAAAGGAGAGGAAGGGGGAAGAAGGGAAAGTAAACATCAATAAGATTAGACAAAACTTATATTTATATCCTCTACTGCATTCTAAATCTTTCCTAAATATTTAGCTCAATGCTGTTGCTCCCATGAAACAATTCAATTTGCCTTTTCTAGGACACGAATTAACAAAACAGACCCAGGGTTAGTAAGAGAGGTTTCATTTTACTGCAAGAAAAATATTGCATATGCCATTAAGGTGATCAATAACTACAATTCTTAAAATAGTTTAGAACATTTACTACTAGATGAAATAACAGCAATCTACTAGGTTACCAAAGGCAGTGTTTGTAAGATCTCTCTGACTGCAGGCAAGAGGTAGCTGTCATTCAAAAGATGTTCTCAGAACTTGTAAAAACATGTACCTCCTGGTTACATTCCATGTAAATTTAGTTTATTATTGCTCATATTGAAAAAGTACTGGCATAGGAAATCCCTTCCTATCTGTTTATTGTTTTCTTGTACTGTAATAGGCAATGATGTTTCTAACAGTTCTACAACATGCAGTAGCACTCCATTTATGTTTTCTTTACTTAAAAATTGCCATTCCTTTAATCTCAGCATTTAAAAGATGCATCAAAATCACCTGTCCAAAAATTCACAAGTATATACCTTCCAGTACTTCATTTTGAAAGCAAAGAACTAAAAAATCCTGCAAATGTCAGTTGCTCCAAAAGCTTAAAGTTAAATCTATGAATGCAGACCAGTAACCCATCATCATACATCACAGTATCCATAATCTGAACAGAAAGATGAGAAACACACTCTCTTCTTTCATTGGGAAAGTCACAGCTGTACATTTAACCAGAGTCAGTTATTCTAAAATCATGAAACCAACTTCTCTACTAATCTCTGAAATCAACTGGCCCCTTCCAGAGTAAAGAGCTTGCAATTCCACCACCTAGTCTGAACTTCGTTTACATGTTAACAATATCAGCAGCAGTCAATTTAATCTGTACAGACTGTATAGTATGTTGCTATACTTACAAGTGATTACCAGTTTCAAATTATTTGGTAATGTAACCTAGTAATTTTGATACCACCACAGTAGCAGAAATACTACTCACTACATCGTGCAATGGAAAGATACCCAACTACTGTCAAAAACCACACGGTTCTCTGTTGGTCGCCACAGTGTACACTGAAATTGGTTTGAAAAAAAGTGAGCTTTTCAAAATATATGTAGTTCCCTGACAAACCATATCTGTTTGTTTTTCTTTGTTAAAACATCTCTTCCCTAGCCTAAAACAAACACTGAAGTAAAATGATTATATGTAACCAATTTTATCAGGAGCTGAGTTAAGAAAATAAATTGCATTTATACTTTCTATGCCTCAGTCTAGAACTCAAAACACATTGCAGCACTAAGCAGATTTTGGTGACAGGATACAGCACTATAGAAACACGGAAAGTCTCTTTCTGTAAGTAGCTGAGCAGTTGCTGCTTCAGGCTGCTAGGGAGTATCAGCACCTGAACTGCCTTTGTGGGAACATCTATCTGCAGGGTAACTGTGCTCTTCAGGGGCTGTCAGCCAATCTCACCCTCTGCAAGAGACAAATCTTTTCCTGCCTAATTTCTTCAAGTCTGCATATACTTCTGAAGGTTAGGAATTCTGCTTGATAAAAAGAGGTCAAACTCAGGAGGGGATTCAACAGCCAACCAACAGCCACTGAAAATTGGTTCGATAAACACACAGATACAAGTGCAATACACATTTTTTTTCCAGCAGTTAAGAAAGAATAATGATATAACAAAGCTTCCCACAAGACAAATAATACCATTACTCACTATGCTGAACAAACATTTTAGAGAAAAAAACCATAGCAATATTTCCTAATTGGTTTAATACTGAACTTAAAACATTACGACCTAATTTAAAATAGCTACTCTCAAACAGAAACACTTCCAAACAGGGCAAAGCAACACTCTAAGAGAGTCGATATCTTTAGTGTATTTTATTTTTACCTGTGAATGAACATAATTCCTGTTTCCACAAAACAGTGGAATTTGGGGAATTTATCAGTATTAACTGGAACACAAGATACTGCTAGAGATACCAACAAATGATATTTGTTATGCACTATTAGGTATAATTTCTGCTCTTTAAAAAATAAGAACTAATGTCAGAAAGTAACTAATTGGAAAAGTCACAAACCAACTGTTGACTGTATAAAAATAAATATAAGCAAAATCTGTATATTACTTGTCAGCAAGACTTCTGCAACCAAAGAAAAACTGCATGTAATATGGTCAATAAATTTATATCTATGAAAGCTATGTATTAAAATAACCGCAGTTATTTTATGTAATGAACCTGATTTGTAAAAAAATTATTTGTTGGTGCACATGCTCTATAGTATAAACACTGGGGATAGAAGATTTAAAGCACTCTTCTCTCAAGGTTTTTAAATTTAAATTTAGACAACAATATTTAATTACATCTTTTTTCACACAGGAAATGTATTTGAAAACGGAAGAAAAACCAGTGTTCATCTGTTAAAGCAGTTTTGAACACCTACCGACCTACAGTATAAATATGTAATGTATATATAATGTAAAAATTATATACATAATATATATAAAATATGAATAATACACAATGTATAAATAATGTAAAAGGAATGTTTGCACACTGATACAGATTTTTCAATTAAGTTTCTTCAAGAGAAATTAGCCTTTACAATTGAGATTTTTCTTTCCATAAACTGAAGATCAAATCAATAACCTAGAGTGAGGGCATAAACAGGGTGCAAATCCAGACTGAAATTCTAGTCTTCAACAATTTTTCCACTGTACCTTTCCCTTTTAAGCAACAAAAGGACTGTTTCCTTTCAAATGAGAATTTTAGACTATAGAAAGCAGGAACAATTACTGCTTCCAAAAAAATCCTGTGAAACACCACTGAACTACAGGTGCCAGTGAACTGCTCATAAATAACAAANTTTTATGTAATGAACCTGATTTGTTAAATAATTATTTGTTGGTGCACATGCTCTATAGTATAAACACTGGGGATAGAAGATTTAAAGCACTCTTCTCTCAAGGTTTTTAAATTTAAATTTAGACAACAATATTTAATTACATCTTTTTTCACACAGGAAATGTATTTGAAAACGGAAGAAAAACCAGTGTTCATCTGTTAAAGCAGTTTTGAACACCTACCGACCTACAGTATAAATATGTAATGTATATATAATGTAAAAATTATATACATAATATATATAAATAATAAATAAAACATAATTTATAAATAATGTAAAAGGAATGTTTGCACTCTGATACAGATTTTTGAATTAAGTTTCTTCAACAGAAATTAGCCTTCACAATTGAGATTTTTCTTTCCATAAACTGAAGATCAAATCAATAACCTAGAGTGAGGGCATAAACAGGGTGCAAATCCAGACTGAAATTCTAGTCTTCAACAATTTTTCCACTGTACCTTTCCCTTTTAAGCAACAAAAGGACTGTTTCCTTTCAAATGAGAATTTTAGACTATAGAAAGCAGGAACAATTACTGCTTCCAAAAAAATCCTGTGAAACACCACTGAACTACAGGTGCCAGTGAACTGCTCATAAATAACAAATAATATTTTAACAACACATCTCAAACGGCAAGCCTTAAGTATAGTATTTCCATTTTTAAATAAGTTTTACAGGGTTTGAATAATCTTCTAAAAATATGCAAACACACTATATTAAAAAACCCAAACATTCAGGTTACCTAGTATTAATCCCACCATTGTACTCAAGTATCCGGTTCCACTACCCAGGTTTAGAAAAGACAATCCAGGTTGAAGCTTCAGTGCTTCCATGACTTCAGAATAAATGCAAGGTGCTGACAAGTGTATATTTCCATGCTTCCAGGCCAAGTCTTTATAAGCATTGTCCCTGTATCCTTCCAGATAATAATCACCACGATCAATGGCTCTGAAGGCTTGCTCCACACTCTCAGTGCGAATGTACTGAGCTTCTTTCAAGTTATCAATTAAGTCATCATTGTCTTCTCCAGCACTCACAGCTCCTCCCATGCTGAATTTCTATGATAATTCAATTAGTTTGCAAGATACATTAGGAGGAGAGTTTTCCCAAAAGTGTACGTATGTAACGGAGTCTCAGTTCTTCATTCAGAAGCACATCACAAACGAATCCTGAAAAACAGATATGTTTAGATTACTTGAGTTTCAAAAGAGAAATAAATCAACAACTATTAGTGGGTCATGAAATAGGTAATATTGGATAACTTCATGAAGCAGAACTATTAGGAGTCAGGACAGCTAGTATTTAATCAAAATTCTGCTCCTCAGATTTTAACTCAAGCCAGTGTTTCTGGCCTTAGCCAGAAACATATCTTAGCCTTAATATGTCAACATGGGTTAATTACGTAAACACTAACGATGCATTGCTTGATAAACACTGAAAACACTACTGTACTAAGAACCTACCACCCATGTTATATCTTTGAGGGGGCAACAGATGGGATAGCAATTGGCTTTGAGCTAGCTCTAGTCCCATTCTCAGAACTAGATGTCCAACAGCAGCTGGGGCATGTACCAAATTAGTTAATTTTGAAAGGAACTGGGTTCACATGCTCTAAGATCACCTGATGGTGAGAGACTAAGCCCAGTAAGTGGCCACGTCCAGGAGACGCTTTTTGGACGTTCACTTTTGAGCTGAACCAGAATACTACAGCAAATACAAGGGCCCATTGCTGTTCTGGAATCAAAACAGGAAAGTATCCAAGTATCTGAGTTCCTCCTAATGCCTGCCATATTCACTAGAGGAATACAAATTCCTTAAGTACCCAGAAGTTTTCAACAGCTTGTCAACTCATAAGTGTAATTCTACACAGCATATTAGCTTCAAAATCCTTCAGGTCTGTATTTTATCTGCACTTACTACATTATTAATTACTAAAAAAAAAAATCAAATCCAGATGGAAGCACTTTTAATATTGCATGAATTAGCAACATTGCAGTAAAATAGCAACTGAAGACTAAGAGAAAACAGAAAAGTTTAATCCACCACTTCTAGATGAACTGAGTACACAGTGAGTTGTTAACAGTAATTAAATGTCAGCTCAGACAGCCAAGAAAAGAGAAAGGCAATCATGAATCTTGCTACACATTCAAGGTAACCTAATTAACAAATAAACTCCAAACAAACCCTAAACCAATGACACACTCACCCGACTCCTGAACTGCGTTGCTGAGTATCATCTGGCCCTTCAAACAAGCATATTTCTTTTTTTTGAAAATACAAACAATCTTTCATCTGAGAATACACCAACATACTTCAGCAAATTCCTATTTTGCACATGCCTATCTGTGCATATTCATGTTAGGAAGTCACAAATACAACCCAAATGCCTAAGGTCACTTAAGAGCATGAAGCTGGTTCTTAAATTTATGTTGTGGGGATAACTGCAACACAGGTTTTACGGTTTAATACTTTAAATTAACAATCTTCTTAGAATATGTTTAAAAGGTGTCTATCAAAACAGAACTAACAAACTTTTCCATAATACCGAATGGAAACATCCAGAAACTTACAGGCATAATTAGATTTGGTGGGTTTTTCCTGCCACTGCAACATCCAAAAAAGACTTTTGGAGTTTGAACCTGTCCTGGTTTCAGCTAGCATCAAGTTCATTTTGTTCCTAAAAGCTGGTACATTGCTAGTGTTTTGAATTTAATATGAAAATAATGTTGATAACACACTTCAGTTTAGTTGTTGCTCAGTAATGTTTACCCTAAGCCAAGGACTTTGCCATCTGCCTCACTCTGCCATTGAGCAGGTGCACAAGAAGCTCGGAGGGAGCACAGCCAGGACAGCTGACCTAAACTGGCCAAAGAGATACCACAGGGTGTCATGCCCAGTATGCAAACTGGGGGCAGATTACTGGGGATGGGGTGGAATACTCAGGGCTCCTAAAGCCCTGGTAAAAGGCTTTGCCCTGGTAAAAAGCCTCATGGTGAGGTTCATGGTGAAACATGACTGTTCAACACTCAGCTGTGTGCTTCCCTGTGAAACAATTCTCACAGACATTCTGGCCTAGGAAGAGGTAAAAAGTCACCAGATGCAATTATCAACCAACAGGAAAACCTTTTATTAAAGTAGAAAAGCCACACTTCTCAACACCCTAGTGTTCCACAGCAGAATAAGTAGGCATGTGTGTGTTCACCTGTGCAGGAACATTCCTTTCTACTTGTGAAAAAACTAAGGGGCGATTTAGACAGAAGATATGAAACTTGAGGGAGGCTTTTTCTAAATGTAGCTTATAAAAATATTCCAGCCTTACTTGCTTGTCTGTACTTGCATCACACCTGAAAGTTCAACAAATCAAAGGATTCTTCAGTTACATAACCTACAGTGACTAAAGCGATAGTTTTTGCCATCCTTTCATAATACGAAGTTCATGATTATCTTGAGATGTGTTTGGAAATCATTTTAACTAAAATCGCAATGGTAAGAACTGAGTTGCCTCAGTGTTACATTTGAGAAAAAGGAATGTCGCTTCCAGCTCTTCCTGCAGGGTGCATTCACCACTTCGCACCAGCAGATGGAGAACTTCGCTCGCCATCAGCACTGCGGCGGCAAACACAGAGCCCGCGGAAGGGAAAATGCGGCTCTTCCAAAGTAAAGCTTTAGTATTTCCATCAACAAGCGTCTTCACTGCCATCACACAACATTTATTTCCCGTATATGGCATTTTCTAATTTTCAATACAATCACGAGGCCGAAACAGATTTTTTTCACGTATTCAGTCATTTTGTATTCTTGGGATTACACGACAGCTCAAGGTATTGCAGTACCACAGAATTTTCTATTGCTGATGTCCCTCCAAGCATTTCATCTTCTGGTTATCACACAGAATTTCAAAGGCAAGAACAGAGAAGGTGTGGTAGACAGCATGACACTGTAGGAAGTAGGGGAGAAAAGAAATAGAAAGCCTTCTCTCACAAACAGTATTCCTTCGCAGCTGAACAGTGGCTATTTGGTAGTGCAGTTGAAGGTTACATCTTATTCTGGATACACTGCTCCTGTCTGAAGGAGGTGACATTAGGTAGATTACAGTGATATTGTTTGCTTTTAGATACCTTGCTTTTGGTTTGCTTTCATTAATCAGCTATGGTGCTCGACTCTGGACTCTACAGCTACAGGTAGTAGAAAGTATTTTTGTTCAAAAACAAAAAATGCCCAAGGAAGTTAAGGAAAAATCTTTTCATGAAAAGTGACCTCTTGTACTTTTTTTCACTTTCCTCCGATGCTTTTATATTTGAAAGCTTTTGCCTTAAGAAAGTAAAATTACTTCTAACAGAGATGACAGATTTTAAACACACAAAATAAAACACCTCAGAAGCCATTTTAGCACAGCTGAAGTAAAACAGCAACTTGATAATCTCCCTTGTGACAGCTGACCCAGGAGCAAGACAGCACAGCATATTACGATAAAACTTACTACACAGCTGCAAAACTCACCAAAAATATCCTGTAAATCCCACTGACACTAAAAGTTAAACACATACAGTTCACAAAGAGCACATGCAACATTCACAAGAAATAGAACGGTGCATAAAGTTAACAAAATGCAATTATTGCCTTTAGGCTTAGGAATCTGTGGGACACAGAAGCTAACAGAAATTGTAGTTTAGGAATTAAAATTTCAATATAGTCTTGATTAAAAAGTTCATTCACTTATTAAAGCCAACTACAGTTAAAACAATCTCCACTTCTCATTCCATACAACTCATGAATTCATTTTCAGAAGTTGGAACTCTATCTTGAAGTTTCTTATATTCACAAGAAAAATGAAATGACAACGCACTTTCCTATTACATAAGAATCCACACAACTGCACCACACCACCTCTGACCTGTTTCTGATCTAACCCGTAACCAATTTCACTGAAATTCCTTATCATAAATAATTTCTGGGGGTTCTTCTGTTGATTTTTCTTTTTTTTTTAAACATTGTCACACTAACTGAACAGATATTTTTTGGCTATGTGGCTAAGAAATGCTGACAATTTGAATGCATTTTAATTCCTCGGTGTCTTATTAGATAAGATACCTGTGTAGCTTGTAAGTTAGTAACCAGGTACAGCAAGGTTTACTAAGGGGTTTTTTGCTAGTTCCCACAGGGACGCAAGTTTTGCACGTTTTGGAATTTTTAAAAATACATTTGCACTTCAATTCCTTAGGTCACCAGGGACTTGCACACGCTCCTAAATACAATTTAAATACCATGCTAGCAAGGTATCCAGTTAATTTGACAGAAAAAAACCTCACTGACATTGCTAAATCCATACAATGTCAAGCATCTTACAAATTTATTATCTTGTAATATTGACACATCCTGACTCCAAATAGGTGACTCCTTAGAAATACATGTTATTTGAACCTATTTACTTGAGTCTTACTTTGTTTCAAAAGACAAAAAATACAAGATAAAATATAATAAATGGAATAAGCCATACTTCAAGTCTCCTCCTCAGAGCTATTTTCACTAAGATATCAGCTTGGAGCAACACCACACAATCATGAGTGTGACACATTACTTGAAACTCATAATGGAATACAACATAGCTTGGTCAATCTTTCCTCTTTCCTGTGAGGAGGAAAAGACAGCTATAAACCACTGAGCTGCACAGTAACACTACAATTCAGCTGTTAAGTTTCCCCAGAAAGGAATATTCTGTGACCGGCAACAGAAGGGAATTAATGAATGCACATAAGTGCCTGAAACACCTCACTCCGCTTCACAACTTCAGTTTACTCACGGCAAAACCCAGCAACATTGCTCCGACCAGCAGAGATTTAAAGTTCCCCGGGCCACCAATCCAGTGTTAGACCTACTTATTTTGGTTCCAACTCAATTCGTGACATTCATGACACTCCTGCAGCTGTTATGATCTCAAGATCATGTTTTGCCTGTCCTTGTCCCATCCAGCAACTCCTAAAACCACAGGTCTCCATTTTTAGTTTAGCTTCGCTTTGTCTCCTGGGTATTGTAACAGTGCCTCACACAAGGAAATCCAACCCCAAACTGCAGAGCTGACTTTAAGACTTAAGCAAGAGCTATCAAAAAACCCAGACTGGTTGATTATGATCTGAAAGGAAAAGAAAAATTCTAATATTAACTTCACCAACAAAGGCTGGAAAAAACTAAAATATAAAGTGCATGCTGGAGGTAACTGTAATAGGTGACTACAAAAATAAATGCGGGACACAGGTATTTCAGAGTGAAGTCTTTACAAACATTTTTTGAAATGATTTTTATACCCACACCTTGCTGTTAAACCGATACTAAAGGTCTGAGCACTTTGGAAAATCAGCTACTACTTGAGATGCCTTCTCTTCCACAGCTATTTGTTTTGTCACTCCAAACAGTTACGAAAAAAGAAAAACTGTTGTTTTCAGGATATACTAACATACTATCGGCCCATTAAGGAAAACCCTTTTGAAAACACTGCACATTTTTGAAGTCCATACTCTAGACTCATCTTACTTAACATTCACTCCTAACCTACTGTTCAGCAGATCACTTCAAGAAGCACTTCCAGGTAAACAGAAGCAAGTACAAAAACAACTGCAGTCAGCTCTCCAACTCAATGCACTCCACAAAGCATACTTTAAAGTTCTTTGCAATATAGCAATGGAACAAAGAACAGACCTCAGGATTAGTGTTAAGTCAAATGAATGTAAACAGCTACAACTACTGACTTAACCTGAATTGCATTGACCTACTTGAGCAGAAAATGTTTGTCAAGTCTGATGTAAGCTTAAGCCCTGATCTTCCTGTTTAGGCTTTCAACAGCTGTTTATACAAGATTCCAGGTATGTGCCTGCTCTCACTCTTCCTCCACTTCCAGTCACCTGAACACACCAAACAGCACATATGGGACTGAATTTCTCTCAAAAGAGGCACTGAAGCTTATGGAACTCCACAAATGTATGAGCAGGGACAAGCATTTCAGTGCATGATCAAATGACTTTAACCTTGGAAGTTACACAAGATCAACTTTGCTGAGTATCTACTGAACATTCTTATTTAATTTGATACAGTTCACAGGAACTTGAAGTAAAATATAATAATAAAACAAAGAATTTTGTTGGTGGTTGGTTTTTTCCTTCTTTGGACTAGGACACATTTCTTTTTTCGTTTATGCCTTCTCCGGCACTGAATTTCTTTTTCTCATCTGAAATTCTACCTACCTTCTTCAGACAATGGCAAAGACCAAATGCTAAAAGCAACATTTTCTATACATCATTTCTATATGCCACACCCGTTTTCAGGTATGCTGATGAAGACTTTAAAATTCATTACCTTCCATTATAAAGCAAAGGAAACAATCCTATATATTTCCTGGATGGAACTTTTAACACTTAGCTTAACCCCATGTCTTGACTTAGTTCTCCTTACTACTTAAAATCTGGGCAACCAAAAAGTTTTTGCAAAGCTGAGCTTCTGAGGCTTCGTAAGAAGTTTCTTCTTCAAACAGAGACTCATTAATTGCTAGTAAAGAGTATCTACTGGTCATCTGCACAAAATTATTTCACACACATACCCCTCCCATGCATGACAGTGTGCATACCTACAAACATTTCAAATCTAGTCATTCATGTTACAAAAAGCTTTTAATTGCGACCAAGCACAGAAACACTTCCTTCTCTTAGAAGGATTTGCTAGTATCTAATTTCACAACACGCTTTAGTTTAGCCAGCATCTGCCATAAATACTTGATTAAGAAATATTATTTTTAAAATGAAAAAGCCTCCATGCATGAGATGACTAACAGCTCCGAAATTTCCTGATTAATCTGTCGTTGCAAAAGTCTCATGAGACTTGAAGAATGTCACATTACCACCTGTGCAGAAGACTTTAGTCTGTCTGGCATAAAGACTTTGTCCATTACTAATAGACAGCATTAATAACCCGTTGCTGCTCAGTCCCAGAGTCAGATCCTTCTCATAACCTGAAGCAGATGACCAGAAGTGCTGTTAAGAAAATAGCCTCCTAAGTGCTCCAAAACTCATTTTTCAAAGCAGCAAGAGGCTGCTGGCTAATACCATCAGAAAAAAACACACCAAAGATCTAAAATTTGCTGTATGTCAGTTCAGTGATACAGTCTACTAGATTAAAAATAAAATAATTCTAAATTATTGCATTAGTTTCAGAGAGAAATAACTTCTAACAAAAGTCTGCATACCTGACTGACAAGAGCCAAAATTTATGGAAGTGTGTGATGTGGTCTGAGCAGCAGAACTACACAGTTCCCAGTACTAGTACCTGATCAGAACCGCATGGCATGTTTTTTTCCACAGTATGCAGTGGGAAACTAAGAACAAAATAATAATTGTCAGTCTGTTCCTTGCCATTAGAGTTCAGCTACAGGCAAACTGGTGATTACATCTCAACAGGCTGTATGTATATCTTTATGACTGAATGAACACTAGCTCTGCCCAGATTCTGTGTACCCTGTAATATCCCATCAATTGCAGATTTCAAAACAATTAATATTGCTTCTCTACCCACATCAGTCCAAAATATTTCCTATTGCTTGTTTGTAAGATACTGGATAAAATGCCCTCATCTCTGGGGAGCCCAAGATGAACTCATTGCCACTATACACAGCACTAGATCTCCTAAGCAAAGGAGATCAGTTTAACCCAATGCCTCACACACAGCAGATCTCCTG
This sequence comes from Pachyramphus minor, assembly GCA_013397135.1. Lineage (NCBI taxonomy): Eukaryota > Metazoa > Chordata > Aves > Passeriformes > Tyrannidae > Pachyramphus > Pachyramphus minor. Next base: position 73,876 of record VYXB01006358.1, read on the forward strand.
TCCTTTCTCTGACACCAGTGTCCATGACAGAACCTGGCAGTCTTCTTACAGCACACTTTGCAAAGGTCTCAGGTCGTGAGAGGTGTGCCTACATCTCTGACTATTCCCAGGATGCTGTTATTTTTAGTCTGTCCAGTATAAAGTAGCTGAAGAGTACTGCTTTATCACGGCCTGGCTGGGAGAAAGAGGAAAGATGAGAAGCTTCTCAAGAGGGCCTAACAGACCCACAGAAAGAGGAGGTACCAGGTAATAGCAGTTTGCTCACTGGCAAGACTAAAATGTCAGGACATCATATGACAGATATCAATCTACGATGATTAATACATACGGGTGTTTGATATTCACCGAGTCTGGATCATGCACCTGTTTTTTCAGATGAGAAACTGCTGTCCATGCACATATTTCACAGGAATTAGTGAGCTACAGAGTGACCAGCCTGCAAAACTCATTGCCACTATACACAGCTTTGCAGAAGGGTATTTAACAGACTATTACTTTCAAGCAGGTTCATATAAGCCATATCTGTAAAACATTAAGAATTAGAAGAGCTGTAGAGTAAGGTGTAAAAAGAACTAGTTCTGGTATATCTAATCATGTTTAGTCTGAAAAGGCAAAAGGCATAAAAATGACACAAACTTTTCTGCAAATTTGAATATCATTGTGAACACTTGCCAACTAAAACAGCTTGAGATACATATATATATATATGTATCTGAAGCCAAATACTCAATTTTAAAACAAAACCCATTTCTCTTCATGAAAGAAAATGCTTAATAATTTAGTCTGTGGTGACCAGAAACCACAGCAAAATGATGTTCCTTTACTTTCAATATCACCTGAAGAGTGTAACCAGTAACAACAGGGGACTGGGGAAGGAGAATCCTCTTTTATAATAAAATACAAAGCAGGTTTTGTACAGGAACTGAAACATATTTTCCTAACCTTTTACCATAAAAGTTACAGTTCTTAAGCAGATCAAGTCACACTTCATATAACTTTCAGTAGGCAAAATACGTCCCATGACAAAATATTCACTATTTCAGCCACTGCCAAAGTTCAAAAACTTATTGCACATAAACATTTCAAGTTATTTAAATAACTCAATTCCAGCAGCAACAGAACAACATACGCCTGTTGCCTTTAGCAAATGAAAACAGAAATGAGGTCAAGTGTAAAAATAGAAGATAGTTGCATTCCTGACACTTGAAACCTCATCACAGTTATGCATTTACTTCAGTCTCTACAAGAAAAACACAGGCCCAATTAAAAACACAAATGTCAATCAACTTTACCAAGCTCCAAGCACACTAAAACTTTTGGGTTTCTAATCTTTAGAAATACATCTAAAAGCATCTAAATAGCATGCAATAATCACACCACAAACAGCTTAAATACTGTATTTTGCTGTTTACTTTCACAGCCTGAGAATCTCAACTTCTATTTATTATTACCTTCTTCTTACAGGATGCTAAGTCCTAATCCTTTTTGCTTGATTCTTAAAATAGTCCAGTGCAATACAATAATATGTTTTGAGAAGTTACTTTATTACTCAGGCCTGTAATTCTCAAGAGGGAAGAATAAGTACAGCCCACTCCTGTTTCCTGCTTCTCTTCCTCAGAACCATGACACAAAATTCTTTCACTAATGCAATCTTCCAGAAGCATCACACTGGATTCACCATTTTTTTCACATATAACTTATTTACTAACACATGCACACTAAGAGTTACCTTTACCTTGTTGAAGAAAGCAATGGATATCTAATCTAACTTTTCTTCTTTTTAATCCCCAAATCCTGCATATCTCCAAAAGCTTTACACTTTAAAGATCCATATCATAATCTGTCTTACCTTCCGTAAACCCATAAACAGCACAACCTAAAATGATCTTGTCCATAAATCTCTATTTATTAAGACGTCCAATGCTTACTTTATATAAAACAGAGATCAACTATCACTTCATGGTTCTTACCAAAAGAGAGTGATGCTTTATTAATACCTTCAAAATGTACAAATCAAGTGTGAACTACATCTACTTTGAAAATCTTTTAAAACTTTCTAGTCATCCGGTGGGAGGGGGGTGAATCAACATTTTAGTTTACAATGTAAAAGCATACAGCACATACAGCATTAATACTGTTATCAAACCCTTTTCCACAAAGCTTCATGCAAACATTCTATCATTTTCCCTACTTTGAGGTAATGTTTTTAACTATTGTTGTCATAACAGTATCACTTTAATTTACACCCGTGACCAGCCAGCAACTTCAACCTTAAATTTTCCACTGGGCTTGCAAATGATTAAACAGATTATTTGCCTGCACACACCAAAGTTAACCCTGTTAGGTTATGCAATAGAAAACTGTTCTGCACATAGACAAAGGAGAAGAGAGGCATGCCTATGGGTGAGGGAAACCCACATGAACACCCTGACCCAGGCTATGACAGAAGATGCATCGGCTCTCCCCACACTCCCACCACCACCGCACCTCTCCAAGGCGCTCCTCAGTTTGAAAGGTGTGACTCCTACAAGGTTAGAGGAGTCACCATGGGGTGCACAAGAAAGGGACTGGGGGATTGCAGAAGTCCTGTGAGAGGATGTTTAGAGGAGGAACCAAAGGTGGGAAAAGGGAGGGATCACAGTGTCTAGAAGAGAAACAAGCATGGGAAAGGCAGGGCTGTGGTCACAAGAGCGACAGGTCACCTGTGAGCAGTCTGCAGGTCTGTGCGTCCAGCTGTGCTCTGCCTGTCCTGTTTGACCATTAATTTCTTTTTGTAACTCTTTTTTCTTGGGCCCCTGTTCAGTGCACAACGTGAACTCAGACCATAGGTCACAGGGGCACCTGTGGGTCTCTGGTGCCAGGAAAGGTGAGGGTCAGGATGTGATCACAGGGAGTACCAAGCTGGGCTAGCCAGCAGACTGCTAGAGTGGTCTTGGAACCCGGGACAGGACAGACTGAACAGGGAACTGAAGGAGTTGGTTCATAAAGGAACAAGGGGGAGTCCAAGTGAGCTGTTGGAGAATCGTGGGGTTTGGTGTTGGCAGTTGAGCACATGCATGTGTGTAAGAAGCAATGGGGCATAAATGGACCAAAAGGCCAATTCCAGGGTAGAACAAGTGCCTCAACCCAGTAACTGGAAAGATTTGTAATATACACGCACATGTGTCTGCAGACATTCATCTTGGCCATCCAGAACAGGCAACAGGATAAGGCCATTGGTGCTGTTTGTGCTTGTATTAGTGCTGCCTTCTGTGTTTGTGTGGTGGCCAACCATGTATTTATCTATGTACATGCTGAATACATGTGTTTGTGTGCTACTGAGAATACGTGCTTAGCATCACTACTCACTGCACCTGGGGCCATGTACCTAAACTAAAAACTAGAAATACTTGAACAAACTCCCTTACAGGCCTTCCTTAAAAGCCAAAGCCATCATACATAAGCACATTCTTACCTTGATAATGTTTTTGAATTATTGTTTTGCTTTGTCTCCAGGAATGAATCTAGTACTACTGTAGATCTGGCTCCAAAGCTATGATTTACGTACAGTACAAACAGCAGTAGATGTGATCTGGAGGGGATTTGGAGCATTTGTGAAAGCTTCAGGGACCATTTCAAGACATTCATACAAATATTTCAGCAAGATGTAGAGGCTGAAAAACTCATATCGCTGTTTACATAGCAGCAGTGCACTTGCACAGCTTAAGTTAAGCTTCATCCCTACAATCAGGTTTTTTGTAGTCACGCAAAGCACATGGTTTTCACCTGACAAAAGTGTAGTTTACAGATATAACACAAGAGGCTGCTACAATCACATAACCTGATGTAGTTATATCACAGACATCTCCAGTTTATCCAGAACATGCCAGAATGGAGTAGTCAAACTGTACACTGACTTTTTCTGACAACTGAATTACTTCAGAAAACATCACTGAATCTCAGGAAACTTGGCAGCAATGAGTCTAAGTCATAATGAATGCATAATTAACTGAACCAAATAAGCAGAGACTAAGGCCTATGGGATTTTATAACATTGCAACTGTCAGCTCAGCAGAAGTCAAAGAAACTCAGCAACTCAACTTTTCTGTGTCCTTCCAGCTTCACTGACCTTCTGACCGCAATAATGCCAGATTTAGTTTCTTGACAGAAGAACACAACAAAGCTTAACAAACTGGACTACACTGAATGGATAGAAAGCTACAGTTCATTCTGAAAAAGGTAAAGGGGACAGTTTTGCAATAGACAGCAGGGTCACATGCTCCAGCAGAAGAAGAGCCAGCAAAACTCCATCTACCAGAATCCAACATGAATTACAAGAGTAAACAAGAACTTCATGAGTCTCACGCAAATGTTTTCAAATCAAAATAAAATCCGCTGATGGCAAACTAATGTCCCAGTAGAAATACTCCCAGCATTCCTGACTACTTGAAGTTATGAGTACTGCAGAAATATTAAACATTTGTCAAAATTAAGCATCTTCTTTAGAGAACTTCAGAGTTCATTCTTTCAGCAAAACTAAATTTTATACATAAAATAGTTCAGCCATACCTATCAAGCAAAAAAAATTGTCCTGAAAGTGATTACAGGTTAGAGTCCCCTACAATCATCTTTTGTTCTTAACTGTGATATATAGATCATTGCACAGCACAGTCATCCTGACAGGGTTGAGAAGTATTACTTGGCTTTTTCTTTCATATGTTTGTCAAGAAAACCACATAGTAATTCCTGAATATCTGGTGAAAACATTTCTAAAAAAAGAAATAATAAATTCTCAAAATAGTCATCACTTCTCATTTTCTCCCAACCACATTGGTCCTAATTCCTCTTTCAATGTTAAAACAATCATTTATAGGAACCAACCCCTTTTTTTTGGCCAGGGATGCCACAGGCATATCAACTACTAGATGTGATTAAATAGCTGACTTTTACTATACACAATTCCAATTACTGTCACTTCCCTTATGGAAACCATGCACTGATGCAGGAATCTCTTTCTGGATAAGCAGTTTTTTTTTCTTTTTAAATATAAACAAACTACTAAGATGCGTCATCTCTGAGATGTTCTTTGAAATTTAGTTCCCTTTCACTCCTGAATACAACTCATCACAAATTCTGTTTGTTTTGCTGGAAGGATAATAAACATACTTTTAATAGTTATATTCAGGAGTACATGTATTTTGTGTCCATTATAGTACTGCATACTGCCTTTCATTACATCTTAAAGTACTACACTAGAAAAACTTTGACTACTGCATAAAAACATTTGTGGACGTTAGCTGGAAAAAAAAAAAAGTCTTCCTGTTGACAGATGCCTCCTGGTGGAACGCTATCCAGTATCACAAAGTTGTCACTATTCTTCCTGAAAACAGTTTTCATGACTGCTTAATTTGCCATTAGAAACACACACCCCTCACTTAAGGTTTCAACAAGCCAATTGTTAAAAAAGGAAGAAATAATTATGATTACTGACAGCCTTAATAAGCTGGATCTATTTAGAAATTACAGAAAGAAAAGTTTTTGTAATAACAGCAAGCTTCTGATACTTGCTATGTGACTCAGGTGCTCAAACACAGCCCTCCAGTGCTATATTAAGCGCTCACATCGACTCCAGGCTACTTGGCCCATGAAACAACAACAGCACTAGGTAACAAAACAGAAAACTCTTCTGCCCACATCCTGTCTTTGCTTCTCTGCAAATAAGGAAGAAAAGCTGCTCTTGTTGTGTGATTTAAGACTACTCTGAAAGGAACACACCAGTTGGGACTGCAAAACCAACCAGATAAAAGGCATCATTGGTCTGTTCATTCTCTACACTGCCACAGAACTGGTTGGTTGTCCACGTGTTCATGAATTTGAGTCTACAAACACAGCATATCCAGAGAAGCATGTATGTCAGCAACCAAGACAAAGGCTCTCCCTTCCCTAACTGCTCAGTTACCTCTACTTAAGATTTATCCTGTCTGCCTTTTCTTTTTTTTTTAACGTCAAAGAATGTAGGCCTTCAGTAAATCCCATCTCATATCCAACAGCTCCACGCCGACAACTCAGATGCCCTATAGCATCTCCATATAAATGTCTTTCATTCTGGATTCAATACATCCCATGTCGCTATCAAACCACATGCTCTAAGCATATTAGCTTCTAAACATAATTTAAAGTTTTGTTGGCAAATTCTGAATTGTTTCCTCAAACAAGTTTTTAAATATTAATTCCACTTGTCACCTTTTACACCCTAGGAACACTGCAAGTCCAAATGCAGCATTTGTCTTCCAACTGTAGGCTGAGCAAACTACTTTGAGTGAAATGTGCTACTTAAAAGCCATTCCAAAGATCACCTTTTATGTCACCTTAACAACATACACAGAATCTTAAATCTCCACTTGTGTGCAACTCACAGAACTCAATATTCTGCACTTGTAACGAACAAGATCTTTCTTTGCCAAACATTATACAAAACAAAGCCAGAACTCCAAAGTTAGCCTTCATTAAATGCATTTTCTAAGCAGCAGGTTCTAAGAATTTTTTTGCCATAAAATAGTTTAATCCTGCTCCAGTCACTTCCCCACTCTAGAACTTCACCACATGAGAATACACCAGAATCTGTAGCCTGGGAGTTACCACAGAGACTCCTGATGTCACACCTCAACTATTTTAGGGCTGTGGCATTTGAGGGTTTGTCTTTTTGTTTGTTTAAGTGCTCTGTGATGATCTCTAAACCACTGTTTTCTCCTCACAATAAATGACAATCTATATTTTTGTGCTTCAATCTAAAGTATCTTGAAAAAAATAATTGAGAAATAAGACATGTACCAATTGTAGTCACAACGCACAAGTGATAAAGACCCTACAGTTGTTTCCAGATACCGTTACCAAACCTTTTTTCATTCCAGAAATAAGCTTCTTTGGACTAACTGCCATTTTTAAATGCATCTTTGTTTTCAGTTTACTTTTACTGCTTCCTTTCAACATTTTCAATAAGCTTCTGATCAGACATGGATTTAGCAGACACATACATTCCACCAGGATTCCAAGCTCCTCCAGGTTAGTTAACGTCACTGTCAACTTTGGAGTTGCAACACTAACCGAAACACCAAGTTGGCATAATGTACCAGGACAAAATGGACAGAGAACCAACACCACTGCTCTGAACTATCTTTCAGTTCTGCAAAAATTACCTTCGTCATCCTGAGCTGCTACAAATTCTAGCCTTTCTTCAAGGACCAGAAGTCCAGTCCAAATTTCTTAAATAACACACCAGCAGCAACTGCTTGAAGAGCTTGCATGAAGCAGGCCTGAAGGCTCTCATTAACATCCAATGCACACAAATAAGTCCCAAAGGAACTGAAGCACAGTAGTTATTTCCTGATGCTTTCATGTAATTATACCCATAATATTTCATCATAACTACTACACTTTAGTCCCTAGAACTCCACGAATAATGAAGTGGAACAGTGTGATCACACTTCTGCAAAGCAGATACTGTAAAAGAATTCTCCATCTAACTAAATCCATGCTTATTGGTTGGAGATGATGAAGCATGTAGATCAACTTCTGACCCAACTGGAGTGCCTTAGGGTAGTCATATACCTGATTATTCATTTGCAAAACATGATTGCACATATATTCTATACACTTCTGCTGTGAGGAATTTACATTCTAAGTAGGTAAAATAAATGAGACAATATTAAACAATGTTTGCATTCAAGAGTGCCAAGTGCTGTAGACTTCAAGGCACTTTTCTTATACGGAGAGCTAATTAATCATCAGCTACAGAACATCACTTTCAGTTCAGTGGGGTAGAATAGCACATCTCTGTGACATTCCTGCTGAAAATGAGAACAAAGCAGGAAACAAAAAGGACACATGTAAAGACATTTCTCACTGAGAAACAATGACTCTATTCTCAGGTGCTTCTCACCATGCACCTGAAACTAAGATGAACATTCCCATATGCCTAACTATTTCAGAACTGCTTTTTAAGTATTTGTTCTGGGGAACTTCTAAAACTCCTGACATAAATCTTTCTGGAACACTACATAGAAAAATAATCTTGCCTCGTTTTGGAAGCATCTTTGGGGGGAAAAAAACCCCTATACTATTAACTGTGCCTTGCTGTAGGAATTTCAAACTTCACCTCTGTGCTACTGTTTGTCAAATTTGCCTGAAGGAAAAAAATATCACAGGCAACATGCTCTTTTAAGACTTCCAGCTGCACTAGTATCATGCCTAAGCCTACCTTTAGCTTCAGAATATACACACTACCTCAAAAGCACTTCAAGATTACAGAAACACAGACAAGTGACTGCTCTGGTCTGGTCCAGCACAGGCATGGAAAACTGTAATACATGGCAGTTCTGGCAGTCAGAACCTATTCTTATTCTCCTATTAGGCACAATCCTCTTCAAAAGAAGACGCTGCAGCTTGGGGCAGTCACTGACAGACAAACAGAAAACTAAGCAATAAAAATCACCAGTCTGCCAAGATTGTGATTATAAAAATGGCAAGACTTCATAAATTTATAAATACTACAAAATTGAAACTCACTAGTCAAACATCTACAGCAAGTCATGACGCAGTCAGATCAGATTAAGAAAATCCACAGAGAAGGCCAACTAGAGAGGCTGGAATATTTTTTCAAGAATTCTGGAAGGAAGACCAGAGATTATGCAAGGAAGAAACCTAATCCTGTACAAGACACAGTGATAAGATTTGGCCACCCAGGACTGTTCAGCATTACATACTTTTTTCTGTTTCTGCTGTGATCTCATGACATTCTCCTCACTGCAGACCTCCCAACAACATCCAATTGTTTTTCCTAGCATTTCTGAGGGACACTGACTGTTGTAAAGAACATCTGGCTAAGTGTCCATCTCCAAAGCCCTCATTGTGGCTCTCTGACCTCACTCATATACTTCTTACATTCCTATCATTATATTCATTCACCCAAAGTCAGCTAAAATACCAACAGATCTTTCACACATTTTTCCACCTTCAAATTCAAAGTATTTTTCAAACTTTCCCAACAAATCAGGCAGGAATTCTGCAGGAGACAGCTCCATTTATCCAACCCTGACTTCTCCCAGAGATGGTCTGCCCAGAGTAAGGTAATGGTCCTGTTGGGATAAAAAATGTATCACACATTATGATTCATTTGCAAACATAATGGATTAAAGTTAAAAAGACATTCTTACAATACATGCTTGTAATTTATTAACTTTAGGCATTAGATTTTTTGCATCTTGCATCTTAACAAGCCTTCCCTGCAGAGAGGTCAAGACTTTTTGGGTATCATTAAGTCACTGAAGTACTGACTAGCCTTACCTTTTTTATGTGTGTGTATCAAGGTTTGTTGCTCATTATCAGAAGAAACCCTACTTCCACACTACAGTGCAGTTCAACCGTGCTTGACTTTTGCTTGACGAGAGTGAAAAAATACCCACTAGAACAGTAACTAAGTGGGCCCTAGCAAGTACTGCAAGGACACACAAGCATTCTCCACACACTGCAACAGTTCAGTACTTCTATATCTTCTTTCCTGCAGACCCTGAAGATGTTTTCGAACGAACCCCTCACCCTTAGGCCATAGCTGGGTTTTGAGGCCTTTTTTGTTTCCTTTTTTTTTTTTTTTTCCGACAGAGCTGTACAAAGCAGGCCCAGGCTCCTGATCGAGTATCAAATAAATGCCAAGATTCCTTCCCTCTCTGCCCTCCCTTTCCCTTCCTCCAACTCCACTGCGAGCCGCTGACAACTGCGGAGGCAGCGGGAGGAGGGCGACGGTGACGGTGGGGGCAGACAAGACTAGCACAAGCACGGCAGAAGGCGGCCCGAGGTTTCGGGCCCAAGAGGAATCCCATTAACCGCAGACCGCGGCTCAGCTACGGGCAGACGTGACCCCGGGATGCCTCCCCGAACAGATAACAACAAAGAAAACAGAGGGGAGGAGGTGGCTGCCCCGGAGCCAGTTCCTGCTCCTCCCCTTACGCTGCTCCCAGCCAAAACAGAGACCACAATGTAAACAGAAGCAAAATGTGCGTTTATGGCAAAGCGAGGGGCAGAGCAGCCTTCTCCCTTTCCCCTGGCGGCTGCCAGGAATGCTCACCGACCGACTCACCCTGCCCTACCGGCGAATAGCGAAGTTATCGCGCATTTCACTCACTTTATTTATGTAAACAAAGTATTTCCCCCTCACTGCCGCCGCAGCAACTCCCCTCCCGAAAGGAGGAATATCCTTCCTTAGCCCACGGGAAACAAAGCGTTGTCTCACGCACCCCTCAAAGATGCCTCGACCTGGAAGACGCAGCCCCCACAAGACCCTGAGGTTATAAAAGCTCGGCAGAGGTAAAAAAAAGAAAAAAAACCACAAAACCTACCCAAACAAACATAAAAAACCTCCAAAACACAAGCTCCTGTTCTCACTGCATTTCGTCAAAGGTAAAACGCAAACCCACTGCCATCATGGGGGAAGAGGCAGGGCGCTGAGCCGCAGTGGGGGACGAGCAATGCCCTTACCTTCCCTCCACCCCCCCTCCGCCTAGATCTCAGGGCTGAAGCCTTCTCTCTTGTCCTCGTCCCCTCACCGCTGCCCCGGGCCCGCGACAGCTACACCAAATATCTCCCCTCCTTCCAACCCTTTTTGGGCCAGGGATTATTTATTACGCAGGCGGCGGGATGGTGCGGGGGGTGGCAGGGGTCGGGCAGAGGAGGAGGACGAGAAGAAAGGTCGGGCTGCCGCGGGCGGACGCGCGTCCCTCCCCAGGGCGAGCCCTCGCCCTGACCCGGCTGCACGAAAACAAACACCCCACCACCACCCCCCCNTCTGCTGTGATCTCATGACATTCTCCTCACTGCAGACCTCCCAACAACATCCAATTGTTTTTTCTAGCATTTCTGAGGGACACTGACTGTTGTAAAGAACATCTGGCTAAGTGTCCATCTCCAAAGCCCTCATTGTGGCTCTCTGACCTCACTCATATACTTCTTACATTCCTATCATTATATTCATTCACCCAAAGTCAGCTAAAATACCAACAGATCTTTCACACATTTTTCCACCTTCAAATTCAAAGTATTTTTCAAACTTTCCCAACAAATCAGGCAGGAATTCTGCAGGAGACAGCTCCATTTATCCAACCCTGACTTCTCCCAGAGATGGTCTGCCCAGAGTAAGGTAATGGTCCTGTTGGGATAAAAAATGTATCACACATTATGATTCACTTGCAAACACAATGGATTAAGGTTACAAAGACATTCTTACAACACATGCTTGTAATTTATTAACTTTAGGCATTAGATTTTTTGCATCTTGCATCTTAACAAGCCTTCCCTGCAGAGAGGTCAAGAGAAAAGGGGTATCATTAAGTCACTGAAGTACTGACTAGCCTTACCTTTTTTATGTGTGTGTATCAAGGTTTGTTGCTCATTATCAGAAGAAACCCTACTTCCACACTAAAGTGCAGTTCAACCGTGCTTGACTTTTGCTTGACGAGAGTGAAAAAATACCCACTAGAACAGTAACTAAGTGGGCCCTAGCAAGTACTGCAAGGACACACAAGCATTCTCCACACACTGCAACAGTTCAGTACTTCTATATCTTCTTTCCTGCAGACCCTGAAGATGTTTTCGAACGAACCCCTCACCCTTAGGCCATAGCTGGGTTTTGAGGCCTTTTTTGTTTCCTTTTTTTTTTTTTTTTCCGACAGAGCTGTACAAAGCAGGCCCAGGCTCCTGATCGAGTATCAAATAAATGCCAAGATTCCTTCCCTCTCTGCCCTCCCTTTCCCTTCCTCCAACTCCACTGCGAGCCGCTGACAACTGCGGAGGCAGCGGGAGGAGGGCGACGGTGACGGTGGGGGCAGACAAGACCAGCACAAGCACGGCAGAAGGCGGCCCGAGGTTTCGGGCCCAAGAGGAATCCCATTAACCGCAGACCGCGGCTCAGCTACGGGCAGACGTGACCCCGGGATGCCTCCCCGAACAGATAACAACAAAGAAAACAGAGGGGAGGAGGTGGCTGCCCCGGAGCCAGTTCCTGCTCCTCCCCTTACGCTGCTCCCAGCCAAAACAGAGACCACAATGTAAACAGAAGCAAAATGTGCGTTTATGGCAAAGCGAGGGGCAGAGCAGCCTTCTCCCTTTCCCCTGGCGGCTGCCAGGAATGCTCACCGACCGACTCACCCTGCCCTACCGGCGAATAGCGAAGTTATCGCGCATTTCACTCACTTTATTTATGTAAACAAAGTATTTCCCCCTCACTGCCGCCGCAGCAACTCCCCTCCCGAAAGGAGGAATATCCTTCCTTAGCCCACGGGAAACAAAGCCTTGTCTCACGCACCCCTCAAAGATGCCTCGACCTGGAAGACGCAGCCCCCACAAGACCCTGAGGTTATAAAAGCTCGGCAGAGGTAAAAAAAAGAAAAAAAACCACAAAACCTACCCAAACAAACATAAAAAACCTCCAAAACACAAGCTCCTNAAAAAGAAAAAAAAAACACAAAACCTACCCAAACAAACATAAAAAACCTCCAAAACACAAGCTCCTGTTCTCACTGCATTTCGTCAAAGGTAAAACGCAAACCCACTGCCATCATGGGGGAAGAGGCAGGGCGCTGAGCCGCAGTGGGGGACGAGCAATGCCCTTACCTTCCCTCCACCCCCCCTCCGCCTAGATCTCAGGGCTGAAGCCTTCTCTCTTGTCCTCGTCCCCTCACCGCTGCCCCGGGCCCGCGACAGCTACACCAAATATCTCCCCTCCTTCCAACCCTTTTTGGGCCAGGGATTATTTATTACGCAGGCGGCGGGATGGTGCGGGGGGTGGCAGGGGTCGGGCAGAGGAGGAGGACGAGAAGAAAGGTCGGGCTGCCGCGGGCGGACGCGCGTCCCTCCNCCCCCCCCCGCCTTCCCCCGCGCCTGCGTGCGGGGCCCGCGGACAATGGGACCCGGGGGTACCCGGGGAGCAGAGCTCAGCCGGGCGCAGGGGCCGGCGGGCCGCGGTCCCACCTCTCGCCACAACCCACCGTCCCCCGGGGCCTGGGCGCCGCAGAGCGCGGCCGGAGCGCAGCTCTGCCCACCCCCGCTGCGGGACACTCACCCGTTCCGCAGCGGGCCGCGGACCCTGCGCGGGGCGGCAACGCCGAGACCCGCCTGGGGAGGGGATTTCAGGCGGTAGAGCGCTGCGGCGGCCCGGGGACGGATGGCGGAGAGCGCGGGCCGGGGGCTCGGGGGCTCTGCGGTCCCGCCGCGGTGTCGGTGCGAGGGACGGGACGGGGGGCGGGGCCCGACAGCTGAGAGGATGTAAACAGAGCGTCACGTGACCCCGCCCCCCCGCGCTCTCGGCCGCCGCGCGAGGTGAGGGAGAGCGAGCTGCGCCGCTCCGTCCCGGGCCCTGATTGGCCGCTCCGCGCCACGGCCACAGCCAATGGGAGGCCAGCGCTCGCGGGCGCTCGTCACCGGCCGCTCCGGCGCTCGGGGGAGCCGCGTGCCGTCGCGGCGGGGTCCGGCACGGGCGCTGCTCCCAGACACCGGCTGCCGGGCTGGGCAGCCCTGGAAGTCCCTGGAAATCCCTGCTGAATCCCGTGTTGCTGACGCCCACTTGTCTCCCGTGGGCGGCTGAGGATGGAAAACAGCACCGTGCTGTCGCGCGGGGGGGCGGAGCGTCGGCGGGGGACGCGCGGCTGCGCCGGAGGCCCGGATTAAAAAACATGCGCAAGGTGCCCCAGGTGCTCGTCCGAAACAGTTCCGCTCGCCACTTCTTCGATGACCTCACGCGGTGTCTCTGCAGGCCGCTCGCAGGGGGCGGCAAGAACTTCCCTCCCCCACACCGAAAGGGAGGCCCTCGGGTTTTGTTGTTGCCGATACTCTGAAAGATAGTTTGAAAAACCACATGAAGGTAGAAGAGATGACAGGAAAAGCTCAGAGGAACTACTAGAAATGTTAGAAAACGTCCAAAGGAGGGCTGCAAAGGTGCTGAAGGGTCTAGGCGGGAAGCCACATGAGTAGCTGAGGTCACTTGGTTTGTTCAGCCTGGAGAAGTGGAGACCAAGGGGACACCTCACAGCAGTCTACAATTTTCATGGGAAGTGGAGGGGCAGGCACTGATCTCTTCTCTCAGATGGTTGGACATGATAGAGCTTATCTAATATTTAGTAATAATTTCAATTAAACATTTTAATTAGTTTTTTTAATTAATCATAGGTTGTATGTTAGGTCTTGCATTACTTTTAGCTAGCCTATAGGAAAAAAATTACCATAAGCAACTTTTGTGATACATAGCTTGGGAAAAGTTCTAAAATTGTAAGTTTTGTTAATGTTAACCTTGCTACGCTTCATTGAACAAAGCCCATGAGAGAAAGATGGATTGTTGAAGATGGACATCTGGAAACAAGGACCTTTTGCAGAAAGCAGCAGATAACAAAGAAGACTAACAAAGGCTCAGTAAATTCCTACCGGAGGAAAAAGATACTAAAAAGATTAAAAGTATTAACTAAATAGCATAAGCAATGGGAGACAGATAGCCAATAGTGGAAAAATACAAATTAATGTAATTTGGAACCAATAAACATTAATTTCTTTCTTTGTTAAATATGTATAAATAGGTGAAAGAGTTACGTGTTGGTATCTGTATAGAGGCAGGATTCTTGTTGGCCACATGCACACCCAGTGCTGCAAATAAAGTAATACCTTGCTTTCTAACACTGAAAAGACAGTGTTAGAGGGTTCTGTTATTTCTGAAAATTTTGAAGGTATTTGGCAATGAGTGAAGGACCCGAGGGAGTGTCATGAAGCTGTGTCACAGGGAGGCTTGGGTTGGATATTTCCGAAAGGTTCTTCACTTAGATGGTTGTTGGGAACTGGAACAGGCTCCCCAGGGAATTGATTATGGCACCAAGCCTGACAGAGTTCAAGAAGTGTTTGGACAACGCTCTCAAGCCCAAAGTGTGATTCTTGAGGTGGTCCTGTGAAGGCCCAGGAGTTGGGACATTGATGATCCTTGTGGATCCCTTCCAACTTAGGATATTCTATGATTCTGTGAATTTGGGACAAGAAGAAATACTGTGAAACGGAATAGACGGAGAGTAAGTGGACGTTGAGGCAGCCTGGGGCCCCAGTACAGACTAGAGAAGCCCAAGGTGATGAAGAGTATTGGATCATATTCTGAGCCCTGGTCTCAGCTGAGGCTTCTCAGGTATCATCTCATGATTTTGGCCTGGAGGAATGATGAGAGATTTGGGGAGTCAGTGTGGAAAGTAGGCTCTGCTGATGTTTGGAAGAATGAGAAATTGCACGGGTGTCAGGACTTGCAGCAGCTTGGCTAATCTGTTTTCATTGAGGAAAGGAATGAGAAATGCCTGCGGTCAGTATCAGAAAAGGGATGATATTCACACTTGTGGAACAGTAAGTTCATATTCACTGAGTAAGGAGAACTACTCATTGCATTGAGTGTCTTGTGAAATACAGTTTAGAGGCATAAAGTTTTGAGCTTTAGCCAAAGTTTAAGTACTGGTGGAACAGGATTTCTAAATAGAAGCCCTGAGAAATGAAGAACACAAAAGTGTAGCTGGTAAGGGGCCAGGAGTGAGTATTATTCTATTTAGGAGGGAATTAGTTAATACCTGCAGCGCACAATGGTTGTAGATGGCAACAACTGAGGTGGAGATAATTGGCAACATAAGGGGGAGTTTCTGTTAGGCTATGACTGAGAAAGCATTGTCTTTGTTAGTTGGACTAAGGAATTCAAATAGTACTTCAAATTGCCAATACACTGATACAGTTATTGGTGTAACTGACGGCCCCTTGAATGAGAGAAGTAGGGGGAAGAATAAACAAATCCCATTTTTACATTAAAATAGTCTTTGCCCTCAGATAGTAAACTTGAATAACTTTTGCTGGCTTTGAGTATTGAATTTTTTTCTCTTAAGAATTCTTAGTTAGGTATAATAAGTGAGTATAATTCCCTGCCTGTTGTATGTGTGAGGGTTTCCTGGTTTTCATTTCTTCTCTTTCCATCACATCCTAGATATTTTTGTGCCTGATCAACACATACTCATTG
Organism: Pachyramphus minor; assembly: GCA_013397135.1. Taxonomy (NCBI): domain Eukaryota; kingdom Metazoa; phylum Chordata; class Aves; order Passeriformes; family Tyrannidae; genus Pachyramphus; species Pachyramphus minor. Next base: position 89,921 of record VYXB01006358.1, read on the forward strand.
CCTGTAAGACAAGGTTTGGACTTAATCAGTATGTGCTCAGGGACAGACGTTATGGCCATATTTTCCTTATTCAACTTTAAGAAAATTTTTCAGATAGCTTTTTTCCTTTCTGAATTACCATGTTATGCTTGAACTGAGATCTTCTTTTTTTTTTTTCCATTTACAGTAAACATGGATATCCAGTTAGGAAGATCATTCTGCCATCTCCCTTCAGAGCTGAGAAGAAGCTTCATAATCCAAATCTAGCAGAAAATTCTTCTCAAGCATGTAGAGTTCTCCAAATCTACTCTAACTCCTGTCATCTGTTGTCAAAACAGAAGTGAGGTATGTATTTTCTATGCAGTATGTAACTTCTGCATCTTGATGTGAAAAATATTTATTGTCACATTATTTTAAATTTGAGATGTGCATCATTTGGGAAACCTTTGTTTGAATGTAAGTTAATATTCTCAAAAAAAGCTTAAGTATTATGTGGCAGACCCATCTAAGCTCTGTATAAACTTGCTAAGTTCAAAACCCATGTTTCCCACTTCTTAACTGAATGAATTGAAATAATGGAACCTGTTTCTTAACTGAAACACAGGGAACATTCCTTCATCCTTATAAAACAATGCGCTGTGTAGGCTAAAGTGCCCCCAAATCTTAATTATTGTATGGAAGTTTGGGATTGTTTTATTGTCTCTGCAGATTTAAGCATAATTTACTTTTTCAGTATTTTGTCCTGATACTTTATTATTTTTTCATGATAATTCAAATAAGGAAAGTCTGAACTAGGTGGAAGACTCCATGTGCCTTCATTCTCTACTCCTAGTGAAGGTTGTAACATTCAGATGTCTAGTAAGAAAAGCACCCAAGACTGCCATTTTTAAAATGAATTTGAAATATGCTATCGGAGTCTTTAAGGTTAAGACTTACCTCTTACCTTAATGAGCAGAAAATTAGATATGCATAACAATTTATTTGAGTCAGTTTCAACTTTCTGTAGTATTGAATAACCGTTTTCAAATATTTTCAAATGCAAAAGAAAACTTACAAAACAAGTGTTTTTCATTAACGTTTATTTTTAGAGATATATGCCATTTTCTTAATTTAGTAAAAGTTTTGGTGCTTTCGCTGATAGTGCTTGAAGTGTTTTTTTTAATGCTCTGCAATACAATATAATTTTAATAAAGTCATGACGGTGTAATGTGTTGTTGGATTTCCTAAGGTTTGGATTGTCCATACCAAATAAAGAAGTTCTTTACTTGGTTGTTTAGCTCTGGAACATTTATGTGAGGATGAGGGTATTAGAGACCTACACCTTAGCCCTATTTCTAATTAGTTATTTCACACCGTGGTGCATGCTTTTGTATGTTGACACAACTTTTTAGAAAATACTCGTAACACACTGTCATTTTGAAGCAGTGATCATTTTCTGATTTTGCTTTTTTCCTGTAGTAAATGAAACCATATTTTTCTGGCAGTTTTTCATTCTATCTTTCCCTTTTTGCCTTGGCTTTTATTTTTTAGGTGATCGAAAAAGACTGTGTGTTCAAAGGCATAGAAACAAACTCTAATGTAGCTGTTTTAATTATGGATATTTACTGTTCTGTGGGTTACCTGCCATTCATTTTCCCCACTGACAAATATCTGAAGACATGTTTTGAATGTCACTTGACTTCTTCAACCATATTTGTCATACTAGTATCTATTTATATAGAGATTCAGGAAGCTTGAGAAAAATAAGAAGATGGTGGCCCTGAGATCTAAAAAATCAGAATCTTATTTGCTGGAAGTTACTTCTGCCTGAGTTACTTCTGACCAAAGGCTAAGAAATCAAAAAAAAAAAATAAAGCAGGATGTAATGTTGTGTCTGCATGCAGTCCAGAAAGCCCATATAAAAAAATCCTCCAACAGAGCAGTGTAAGAGAGGTGAACAAATGTGGAATATGTTACAGTCAAAGAGCCATGGAAATATAAATAGATAATCAGGTCCATAAAGCTAAGGTAAAATTTCTGTTTTGGCCCTAATGTTTGACATACCTATAATTTTTAAAATGCTTTATTTTTACATTCTTTACTCCCAGATATTTGAGTGTACCTTTTGTGGCTCTCATCTGTATCCAGCAGTCATCATGCCATTGTCGAAGCTTTATGTTAGGAAGGGAACTGGATTATCCCCCACAGAGTTCCAAACCCAAGCTGAGTCCTTTCGGTTGCACATACAGCATGAATCCACTCATAGTTAAGCTGTAAAGAACTAGTCTGACTGCACAGTCGCATGTTGAACCTCCAGTGGGTAGTGAAACATCAGCCTGGCTCTGTAGGCTGTTGATGTGGACCTCTGAAACTGGCTACACAGCTCTGCAGCTGCACTTCTTTCCCGTATGGCCTGTCTCTAGAAGTAGTTTAGTCACATTTGCACAGTGCAAAATTGGCTTTGATAGGTAAGACTTGAAAGATTTCACCTGTGAGACTGGTAAGATCTGTGTATGCAAGCTATAGTGTTTCTGCATCTTCAAGCTTGTTAATCTGCTATTTGGGTAAAAAACCCCAGCATAGCTGTGTTAGATAAAAGTGATCATCATGGCTTGGCTTCGCGAACGAAGATTTCGAAGGGCTTTATCCGCGCTTGCTACAGGCACGCTGATGGCTGAAAAGGCCAATGCGTGACAGACAAGTCCGGTTGCAGAAGGGACACGAGAAAGATTCCCCAGGTGGCAACGACTGGACGCGATTCTTTCTGCGTTGTCTTTTCTCCTCGAGAGTGATCTTGCGTGAGTTCTCGAAGGAGACAGCAGCATTGTAGATGGTTTGTCTCCAGGCCTCCCGATTGGCGGCCAGAGCAGACCAGTGATGATGGTCAATATGGCCAAGGCTGAGATGTTGTTTCAGGGAGTCCTTGTATCTCCTTTTCGCGGCTCCTCTCTTGCGGCAGCCGGTGGCAAGTTCACCGT